>CM034314.1:98085363-98301935 GCA_019925795.1 Dendrobium chrysotoxum
TTATATCAAATCATTCAGAATGATCAAATCTATAATATATCCAAACTTGCATAGTAAAAACTTATGAAATTAAGAGATAATATATTTTTGACAGATTTAGAAGAGATAAAATTTTTAAAAATTAAAATCATTGAAAATAAAAGTAAGAGATTAGTCACTTACAACAAATAAAATAGTTGATAAATATGATCCAAAGACCTTTCTCCTTTTCCCCTTTTTTAATTTCTTTTTGACCAAGCAACCAAGTAAGGGAGTCGATGCCACAACCCAACCCGACCAGGACATGTCCTATCACGTTGAACTGTGGCAGGCAAATCCCAAGATCTAATTTTAGAATTATTTTAAATTTTTTGCTAATATTCATTGAAATAAACTATAGACTACAAAGCTATTAAAATATCCAAATACTGAAAATAAACTCATCCACCAAATTTTTTTCATTTCATCAAAATAAATATCTATATTATAGTACATGGCTACAGCTAAGAGCTATAGAACTGAAAATTTAACTAGCTATGACTGTAAAAAAAACTAAAATAGCAAAATACATATAACCTCCTGCCCCTTCCCAAATCTTGACAAATAGAAGTAAAATCACAGTGAGCTACAACTGCTCAGCATGCCACATAATCCTATCTAAATTTTCAAATATTCTTTTATCAAATATTTTGTTAAATATTTAAAAGCAGCACAATTGAATTAAACCACTATACTAAGAGATGTAATAAATGCATAACAGTTATTATCTAATTTAAATAACAATACTGAACAAATAAATAAGTTGAAACTTATATCACATAGTAATTTATATCACATTTCCCAGACTTAGACAGAACCTCAAAGGATTCTGGCCCCTTGACTCTATTTTTGTTTATGCTTATAGCATCAGAATATATCATATATTCCTATCTCAGAAAGAATCTCAAAGGATTCTGACCCCTTATAGCTCCCAACAATCTTCTGACACAGATAAAATCTCAGCAAATTTTAGCCCCTTTTGACTCCCAACATATATAATTTAATCACATATGTACATATATCATCACATTATAGCAATTAAAGAGTAATTGAGCATGTATCAAAATTTCATAATATTCACTACATGAAAATCTCCCATTACAGGGGGATTTCCGACGGACTATTTGGAAAAATTTCCGACAAATTTTTAAGCAGATTTTCCGGCGGCTTTTCCGGCGGTTATGTTTCCGGCGGATTTTCCGACGGCATCTAAAAATCTTTAAAAATATAATTTATTCGTAATTTAATTCATTTCATAGTTTATTTAAATTATTTTGTTTTAATTGGAATATTCTGTTAGGTTTAATATAAATAAAAAAATGTATCCACTTAAACACATTTGCAGAAACGGTCTAGTGGTCGGACAGGCGCGCAAGCTGGGGGAGGTCCCGGGTTTGAGCCTCAGTGCAGACAGGCGCCCGGGAGCGGGCGGGGTGCGCAGGCTGCAGGAGGGGTGCGCGCTGGGCGCGAGCACCTTGGCAGCCTGCTGGGTTGCGCTGGAGCGGGCTCACCTGACCTTTTTTTTTTAACCGTTTAATTCATTCCGACGGATCTTTTCCACCGGAGAAAATTTTTGGCGGATTTTGTCCACCGGAAAAAACTTTCCGACGGAAAAATTTTCCAACGCTCAATTTACCGTCGAAGACATTATCGTTGGAAATTCGCCGGAAAATTTAGAATTTTCTGTCAGAAATTCACGACTTTCCTGTAGTGATTGTATAACGGTAGATAATAGAAAATTTTACTAGGCAAAAATACATATTTTAAAAAATTACGAATTATCATGCATTGTATAAAATAATATTTTAAGATTTTTATTGTACTGCACCACTATTTTTTAACATCTAGATAATTTTTTATTCAATAAAAATCTCATTAATTTCAAAACACCTATTATAAAATTTTTAAAAAATATTTAAAATGTATATAATCATAATCGATATAACATATAAAAAGTTATACATAAAAGTTTTACCATTGCAAAGTTATCTGCGTTTTTCACAAATAGAAATAAAATTTTAATCAAAAAATTTGCTAAAAATTTTATATTTTTAAAAATTGAGATAGACATAATGTGACTTACTTCGAGATGAATATGTTTTCCAACTGGGCCAACTAATGTAAACGGCCCGAAGTTACCTAAAATTAGGGTATTCTCTTTCTCTCTCCTATCTTTCTTCCCTAATTCCTTAAGCATCTCTCTGTTAAATGTTTTGGCATAGAAAAAAAATGAAATTGTAATAAAGTATGTAAGTGGAATTTGATATTATATTAAAATATTAATTATTCTAATTATGTAATATTAAAATATTAATTTTATTTAAATTATTTTATATCTTTAAATTTGAAAATCTAAAAATTATAAAAAATATTTATAAATTAGCTAATCAGGACTGAAATATTCTAGTGAAATTAATTTACAAAATGGATACCTACTGGCCTAAAAAATGCCACTTATACTGACATATATCGATTTCTTAAGAAATTTCACCAGTACTCAAAATTTATGAAAAAAAGGATAATTAAAGCACTACACTATAAATATTCTAGCAAAGATGGATTATGATTTGGACTTATAATGACTCCTGAAATAATTATTGATTACTTTAGGTCAAAAAAATTTAGGGCATTCACAATATATATATATATATATATACTGTTCATGGCCTGGTGCCACAACACTCACCAGATCAGTGCCAAAAGTTTTATATTTTTCAAAAAAAAATTATTTCATATATTTGAATTATTTATAATATCCCCATTTTAAAAAATGTCATCCTCAACATTTTTATTTCTATATCAGTCCAAGAGAGAGAGAGAGAGATAGAGAGAGAGAGAGAGAGAGAGAGAGAGAGAGAGAGAGATAGAGCATGCTTAAAATAAAATTTCAAACTTAAATTAACTAATTATAAATCAGAGAAATCACATTTTTATTTAGCTCATAAGCTTTAGTTATATTTCAATTTTTTCAATAACTATTGCTCTGATACCATTTTGTTACACTCTAGGATCTATATTAGAAGAATTACACTAGTATCTCATTTTAACCATTTAACTAGAACTTATCAATGAACATAAGAAAAAAATATGATTACATTTTTGTCTTGTTTAGAGCCTTATATCATAGAATCTTTATTCTTACCTAAAAATATGTAAAACCACATAATAAGTATATAGCCTAGCAAGTAACTAAAATCTTACAATTGAAATTAATATAAGATAAAAAAAGAATAATATACTATCAATTATATAAAAAATATATGCATAAATATTTATACTGATTATTTGTATCAATTTATCCTTCTATAGTTCATCATATCTCAGTCCAATATATCATCAATCATAATATCAGTAACAGTCAATAGTACTAATGCCAGTAATAATATTAATATCATGATTAATAATATTAAATAGTATTAATGACAGAAAATAGTATTAATGTCAGTCACAATATTAGTATAATATTCGTAATAATGTTACTATCAATATTCATATATTCAATAAGTGTATCTTAAGAGTATCTTGCTCATGTACTTATGACTCCCAATTAGTCGCCCCTTATAACTCCTAATTAATGTACTCCTTATAACTCCCCTTGAGTCACATGAATTAGTTGCTCTGACTCCTTACAACTCCCAATCAAAATCTAGCTCCTTATAACTGCCAATTAGTGAATCATATGGATCAGTAGGGTATAATATAAAGTTATGATATCATGTATTTAATATCATTCAGTACTTCATTTAAAATATAATAAAATTATATATCAAATTATTCAAAATGATCAAATTTATAATATATTCAAACTTACATGAAGAAAGCTTATGAAATTAGAAGATAATGTATTTTTGATAGATTTATGAGAGATAAAATTCATAGAAATTAAAATTATTAAAAATAGAAGTGATTAGTCACTTATAATGAATAAAATAGCTGACAAATATGATCTAAAGATATTTCTATTTTCTCTCTCTTCTTCCCCTCTTTTAATTTTTTCCTAGCCAAGCAACCAAGTGAGGGAGTCGATGAGGTGAGGCAAGAATATATATATATATATATATATATATATATATATATATATATATATATATATATATATATATATATATATATATATATATATATATATATACTGTTCATGGCCTGGTGCTGCAATACTCACCACTTCAGTGCCAAAGCGTTCTACTTCAAAATTTTTATATTTTAAAAAAATATATATTTCATATATTGGAGTTATTACAATCTCCCCACCTTTAAAAAATATCATCATCAATATTTCTATATCAATCCAAGAGAGATAGAGAGAGCATAATGAAAATAAAATTTTAAACTCAAATTAACTAATTATAAATCAAAAATTAAAATTCTATTTTGTTTATAAGCTCTAGTTATATTTCAATTCTTTCAATAACCATTGCTCTGATACCATTTTGTCACACTCCAGGATCTATATTTTAAAGTCAAATTAATTAATTATAAATCAAAAATTAAATTTCTATTGTACTTATAAGCTTTAGTTATATTTCAATTCTTCTAATAATCATTGCTCTGATACCATTTTGTCACACTCTAGGATCTATATTGGAAGAATTAATCAGTTTTCATTTTAACTTTTAACTAGAGCTTACCAATGAACACCAAAAGGAAATATGATTGCATTTTTATTGTATCTAGAGCCTTATATCATATGATCTTTACCCTTTTCTTAAAATATATAAAACAATGTAATGAGCACATAACCCAGCTAGTAACTAAAATCTTACAACTAAAATTAATATAAGATAAAAGAGAACAATATGCTTTAAATCATATAAAAAAATATATGCCTCAATATCTATACTGATTATTTGTATCAATTTATCCTTCTATAGTTCATCACATCTCAATCTATTATATCATCAATCATAGTATCAGTAATAATCAATATTATTAATGACAGTAATAATATTAGTATCATGATCAATAACATTAAATAGTATTAATGACATAAAATATTATTAGTGTCAGTCACAATATCAGTACATATTTGTAGCAATATTGATATCAGTATTCAGATATTCAATGAGTGTATCTTAAGAGTATCTTACTCCAATCAATGTACTCCTCATAACTTCTCTTAAATCACATGAATAAGTCACCCCGACTCCTTATAAGTCCCAATAAATCTCTAGCTCTTTATACCACCCAATTAGTGAATCGGGTAGAACAGTAGAGTATCACGTGGAGTTATCATATCATGTATCTGATACCATTCAATACTTCATTTAAAATACAGTAAAATCCTATTAAATCGTTTAGAATAATCAAATCTATAATATATCTAAACTTACACGATGAAAGCTTATAAAAATATGAGATAATGTATTTTGACAGATTTAGAAGATATAAAATCTGTAGAAATCAAAATTATTGAAAATATAAGTAAGAGATTAGTCACTTACAATGAATAGAATGACTGACAAATATGATTCAAAGGCCTTTCTCTTTCCTCTCTTCTTCCTCTATTTCAATTTCTCCATAGCCAAGCAACCAAGTGAGGGAGTCGGTGAGGTGAGGCAAGAATATATATATATATATATAGTTCATGGCTTGGTGTCACAGCGCTAACCAGATCAGCACCAAAACGATTTACTTCAGAATTTTCATATTTTTTAAAAAAAATTATTTCATATATTTGAGTTATTACAATAGCCACCTGATGTTGTCAATAAACCAAACACTTGCAATCAACATCAATGTTGACACTCATTATGTCTACCAAATCCCACACCTCTAATAAGGAAAATAATTGAGGACATGATCAATCATCTTTTCCAGTCAATTTGAATGCCTAATAACTCGTCCTACTTCCACCATAAAAGTAATCATCTATAATTCATATGTATTATGATGTATCAAAGTGTTTTTTAATTGAGGAAATACATCATTTATAACCTATAACATATAACAATATAATCATTTTAATCGACCAGGCCCATTAATTTTTTCCTTGGATTTGTCAAATATGAGCTAAACAATTTGCATAATAATTTAGTTGTATTATCCAATAATTTAGTTAAATTTATCTTTTAAATTCAATTGTATTATTCAATAATTTAATTATAGAAATAACATGTAATATATAAACTAAAAGATATATTTAATAAAATTATCTTAATTATGATATAAAATATATCATGATATTTTGAAAGAAATTTCTCTATGCAAACAAGTATTCGAACGTAAATAAATAATAATTTAAAAAAATAAATTGAACTAATTTAATGTATTTTAATTTTATAAACTTTAAATTTTACATCAAACCCTAAACAATAAAAAGCTCAAACTTAAAACAATTACATTTGTATTCTAACTAAAAACATACAATAGAAAAAACCTTAGGGGCTTATATGCAAAATGTGCTCTCATATTGTACAAAAATTAAAAGTGGTATGTATGTAAATTTCCCAAATTAAAAATAATAAAACTGCCGTCTTCCCCCCCATCCCTTTCCAGTTTCACAGAGCCAGCGCTACCTACAAACTGCAAGCAGACGAGAAGGAAACGAAAAAAGAACTCGGCCGGTGATTTACCATTTCCTTCAATCTTCAAAAAATGAATTTTTTTAGCTCTAACTCAAACCCTAGAAAGAAAATTCCCCTCCTTTGTTTCCCTTCCTCTCCAACGAAGAAATGGGTGGAATGGCGTCATGTTTCGCCAAGAAGAATGAAAGGGCGGAATCGGCGATTGAGTCCAATAAGAGGCGGGTGGAGTTGCAGAGTGGGATGGACGCGGATGAATCGCTGATTCAGGAGGCTGCGGCGTTGTTGTTGCTTAAGCAGCCGCAGAACGACAGCCTAGAGATGACGCCGGTGTTTGATCGTTCGTTTTCGGTAAAGTCACCGTTGATAGGGAAGAAGAAGCCGCAAGGATTGCCGAGGAACTCGAGCTCCAGGCCTAGGTCTCTGACTGACACCGCCATTTCGCTGCGAGAGCTTGTGAATCAGGTAAGTGATTGAAATTTAAGAAGCCTTTGGGAAACCAATCGTAGTTGAGTTCTTTCAAATTAAAGAAGGGATGATTGTTTGTTTGTTTGCTTGTTTTTATTATTATTTTAGTTTTGGTTAAGAAGGGTGGAAATTTAAGTTCAATATATCTGCCTATTAACACTGCTAAATATTATTTAATATCATGCACAATAAAGCTACTCAACCACATAGAAACATGGATCAATAAAACTCGTAAAGGAATAATTATCAACATTATTAAATATAATCAATTATTGTTCCCTAGATTTGGGTAAAACTCTATTACAATCATATAAACTATGTAATTTTTTGGTGTCCTCTCATTTTTAATTCTTATTTTGTCACTAATCTTAATGAAACAATCAACTCTCTAGTCTAAAAAAAAAAAAATCAACTCTCTAGTATGATTTGTGAATAACATTATATATATATATATATTCAAATATGTGTTTGCATGTATAATCGTTTCATTAAAAAATGCATGAATATTATTTATTATATCAAATGGGCTATTGTATTAGCTTTGAAATATTAAAAATAAACATTTATATTGAACTAGAATTCCCTAAAAATGTCATTATTGGTGCAACATCAATATAATGTGAGTTATAAGGGCTCCACAATGTCGGTGACATGTACATAGTGGGTGATGGCATACTGGACCGAGGGACCTATCAAATTGATGACCAATGAGTCCACACAGTACCGAGCGGCTATGCCCAATCATTATGAGCTAGTCAAGGCATGGCTCTTAGATGAATCCATAAGTTGTTGGTTTGAGAGGTGATGGGTTGAAGTGGCCTCAACATTGAAGTTGATGACTTTAGAGTTGGCATATGGATGCAGAATGACATTAAGTTGAAGTCAATAGATGTGCATGGATGCACAGATTGGAACTAGCATGTGCTGGTGATGGCATATAGGCGCATGAAGGGTTGATTCATGGTGGGGGAATGGTGATGCCAAGTTGCAGGGTAAATGTGTTGGCGACTCAAACAGATAAAGGTGCCACCTCACAGCAAGCCAAAGATGTCATCTAAAAGTAGAAGACATTTTATCTCGGTGTGTGACATGGAAATGTTGTCTCCCTAAAGTTGAAGCATCGTTTGCCTTGCTAGAGCTGATGAGTGGACAAAGTTAAAGGTGTTGGCATGCGGTTGATGGTTTGCTAGTAAAATAGCTAACGTTTGTAGCCACGGGCCTGCTTTCCATTTCCATTTAGTATGATAGCTAGGGAAGGGCCACTAGGTGGGAGGTTTGGTGATGAAAAATGAGTTGGCGAGAGGAAAGGCAAAGGTGTTTAGGAGAAATTACCTCTTACGATGCTTTGAATGTAAGGTACGAAAGTTCTTGGGGAGCATGCTAATCAGAAGGATCAAATTTGTTGCAAAAAAAGGCGCAGATGTCTTAAATTTCAAATCCCCCCAAAGTCTACTTATAAAGAGGGAATGAAGTTATTCACATGTATCTTTCCATATTGTTGAAGGGACTAATAACTTTAAAAATGGACTTCCTCCTCTGGCACAACAAAGTTTGATTTTCAACCTCAAATAGATAGCTTAAGAGTCAAAGTGAAGGGTAGAATCCTTCGTGCTTAGGTAACTTTGAGAATTATTATCCCGTTGACTCTTAATAGGACACAATAGAGAAAAATGATTCATGTAGCCGACCTCACATAGTAGTATAAAGGCTTGATGTTGTTATAATGATCATTTTAGTCATGCGACATAAAAATATTATTGACACCTTTCACACTTTAATGAACATTTTGAAAATTAGAAAGATCACATGTTATCCTTCTATATGATTTTAAATGATTATCTTTTAATGTTGTGGGTCCCACAAATGTTAACCTCTCCGTCTATAAATATAGGAGGAGGCTAGTTCATTTTCATTGTTTTTTGGGCTCATTCAAATTCATGGTGTTTTTGTAGGCTTTGAGTGTCGTGGTGAGGTCCTGTTTGCATTCTCGAAATTACAAATATTTCAGAAGTTCTCTTTAAGTCCTATATTTATGATTTATCGTTCTTTTTTTTTTTTGTTATTTTAGAGCCATTTACATTGTATTTTAGGTGTTTAACTTTGTATTCATCACTTTATTTAGTTATATTTTGATCATTTTAAGTCTCATGTATGTTTTTTTTATTTGTTTAGTCCAAATTTAGGTCGTTTCATGATGTATCCCCCTACGTAGGAGGAATAGTCAGGGGGTTTGTGCCTACTCATAATACTAAGATATTGTGGGCTCCGAAAATTCGGCCCCGGCCTCCGCCCGACTTTTTGTTTGCTTCGGGGGGAGTTTTAACAGGATAAGTTCCGGGATAAATTTTGGAAGGCAGATGAGATAGTAGATAAGACACTACCCAGAGATTTCGCCCTCGTTTTGCGAGGACTTTATAATCTGAGTTCTGGTTTCCTATAGGCGCAAGCCCCTATAGTTAATTACCCCTCTCGGTAACGAGAGAGAACTTTCGATTAAGGCTAGTCGTCAATTAGATACGTAAAGATACGTGAGTCTGGTATATAGTAGCAGCAATATGTTTAGGGTATTGGAAAATTGAGGGATTTAATATTTAAAATAGAAATTTTCACCATCTTGCACTTAAAGCGGATGGTGGGGGAATGGATGATGGACCCGATCAAGATCCCATGGTTCCGTCGTCCCGGGCCATCGTGATCCCTGGTCTACTTAATCAGAGGAGGTAGTCGACCCAACCTGACAGAAGGATCCTTGTCGGCAGCCATGGGTTGCTTCGTCCAAGGGTACCTTGTAGACCTGGGGTGAGTGTTTATCTAAGGGGACAAATTTGAATCCACCTTAGCTAACAGAGGGCTTTGTGCTCTATCGATCATATCCTATTGATTCATATCTCAAGGACTTGATGCCATTGGGGAGCATACGGGCTCTGGCCATAACCATAATATAATGGTGCCATTTGGCGGCGACCACCTGGTTCAGAGGGCCCCGAGTCATAACCGTTTATCCTGCAGTGCCATTTGGCGGCGAAACTGCCGGTTAGATGACTCGTACCACGTCCTTGCTGGCAGGAGATTGTTTGAGAATGGATCCTAGTGATATTTTCGACTAGACATTAGCTCAATGTGAGCTGAAGTAAATTTTAATACTTGTCCACCTCGGCAAACTGTTGCGGAGGGTGAATGGATTATGCTTTAAGTGGTTTGACGGTTATATTTCAATTTTAAATATTTTTGGAAAATGGGATTTTCCTAGAGATTAGGGTTTTTTGGGTGTTTGGGAATTTGGGAGGTATTTGAGAGTGTTTGGAGTTTTGAATTTTTGTAGGAGTTTGGGAGACGTTTGAAAGTGTTTGTGAACCCCTCCGGTTGAGATTAACATTCAACATGGCCATCATCGGGGTGCACGAGATCATTTATATTTTATTGATTGGACCCTGTCGACTCTATCTACTGGTCGATAGAGGATCGGGTTTCGTAGGCTTTGAGCCTTTTGTAAGTGAATTCACTTGATTATAGGCCTTGAAGGCCTAATATGAACGTATAAAACAAATATCTCGGTCGACCTTACGACCGTATATTTATTTAATAGTTTGAACCGTGTCAACTCCTATCTACCTGAATAGAAGGATCAGGCTCGAGCTTAAATTAACTCATTGACCCGCGCAGCATCCCTAAACGTCACGTGTGTACCAATAACACGCTCGCCGGGGCCCATGCAGGTGTTTGGGGGCATTTTATAAATATTTATTGAACCTTGTCTACTCCCATCTGCTTGCATAGGGGGATCGGGTTCAAATTTATTGACCCGCGCAGCATCCCTAGGCGTCACGTGTGTACCAATAACACGCTCGCCGGGGCCCATGCGGGTATTCAGTACATCCCCTTATGTGTACCTATGTGTATACATATTATGGTGCATGTGCGGGGGTACTTTTGGAATATTTCTAAACGCCTTCTGTCCGCTTGCATGAATGTTGCGGATCCGGTGGCGTAGCACCGGGTTTCGTTTGGAGATTTGTACGCCTTCTGTCTGCTTGTATGGATGTTGCAGATCCGGTGGCGTTGGGTTATATGATCTCCCCCACTGCTGTTTGTAGGCAGGTAGATGTTTTCATTCATGGATTGAAATTGACTTCAGGATACTGCATTTACTGAAATCTTCCTGCATCTACCCACGTATGACATATGATGCATACATCTGTATTTGTAGGAGACTGGTATGTATTGCAGATCTTTATAACAACTCATAAGACCTTGTACTGCTGTATATTTGCAATGAATTGACATATTTGTTTGCTCTTGAATGGTGATTGATTGTAGGAACGTTGTGAGTAAATTTTGTATTCGTTGACGGTCTTTCGAACTTTGCCTATAGGTAACGTGTTGAACTCATGAAAGATCTTCTATAGCAACTATTGTGACAAATGATGGGTTTCTTACAACATCCTGTGGAAGTTCATGATTGTTGTAGTCTCTCAGCATGTGGATGCTACGTTGAGTGTACGACCACTGTTCCTTGAAGAGCTTGCAAGCTTTGATAGTTTTACCCACCTCAACGTTCAAAATTTGGTTGAACTGAGATTCATTCTATAATGATTTGATCTGGCTTTGTCTTCTCGGAACTCGTATATGGATCCATGGTCACTACCTTGAACTGACAACTGTAGTGATGGAAGATATATCGAGTTGTTTAGGAAACCCAATTACGAGTCTAGGCCACCAGACTTTTCATTAATCTTTAACAGCACATTTGTCAAATAATGCTCATTAACTTCGGTGGGCGCGATGCAGTGTACGATGGCATTTACTTGCATGCGACGGGTCTCATACTATAATTTATAGGAGATTGATATATTTGCTTGACACAAGATTACTGTTGACTGTAGGGGTGTCGTACTTCTTGTAAATGAATGTTAATAAGTCATCACATTCATTGTATATACTATCGGTTATTCATCACGTCACTTGACGGCTCCTGACATGGGTAGTCATGTCGTTATCATTGTCAACTGACATTTGCATTTTGATGGACATTATCGTAAATACATTGTAGCATTAATATAGGTTCATATTACAACAAGCATGATGAACTTGATACTGTCATTATCAACGTTTTCATTCCAACTGATATGACTCTTACAAGCCAAATGACATTGTCCAAAAATTCCATACCAAGATTTACAGTGAATCTTTGCTTGTCTGTATGATATTGATTTGAATGCATTTACATGATCAAAGCGATCAATACTTGTCTGAAGATCTTTACATTGTTGTTTGTGAGAGAGCCATGAGTCTTTCAATCGATTCTTATTTGAGCAATTATGATTGTCATTTAGCATTTGTATGTTCATTAGAATGATATAAGCCTTTGGTCAACACTTGCACTGATGTGATTGTATGTTTGCCAAATTAAAAATTCAATTCCTTGTGGTCCACATCAAGTTCCCTGTTTCACTCTCAAGTCCAAGTTCCTTACTGTTCAATTCGAGTTCAAAGGAAATCCTCCATTGTTAATTGATTGAGCTCAGTTCGAATTCAACTTGAGTCAAACTCTTTGTAATCAAATTGCAAGTTTTTACTTGCATTCAAATTGTGTTCACTTGATATTCAGATCAAGTTCAAGTCCTATGTCTCGTGTGGTCCACCTCAAATTGCTTGGATTCAAACTGTTCAATTCATGTCCACCATGTTCTTTGTCAAGTTCAAGTTTGAATCAAATCTGAATTTCTTCATCATTTAAGTTTGTACTTAGTCCATTTAATGCTCAATTCAGGCTCTTTGTGGTCTTCTTGAGTTATGATTTATCCAAATATCATGTGGTCCAACTCAAATTCTTACTTGAGTTCAATCATTCAAGTTCAATTGGTTCACTTGAGTTCAAAACACACGTCCTTGTTATCCACATTTGTTCCCATTTGAGTTCAATTTGAATCCAATTCGTTGTCACTTGTTTCTCCTTTGGTTCAAGTTTTGACTTGAGTCCCAAGTGTCTAATGCTTTGTTCAAGTCTTCACAAATTCGAATGAAGTTCAAGTCACTTGTTACTAAATGTGGAGTTTCAAGTTCTTGGTTTGAGTTCAAGTTTTAGTTTAGATTCAAATTCTGCAAGTTCTTTGTTGTTCAGGTGTTCAAGTTCTCTGCTCTTGAGCTCAAATAAGTCCAGGTACAGTCTTAAGTTCACCCAAAATTTCGGCAGCATTTCGGCATCTCCCCCGTTTAGGGGAAATAACGGAAAACTGGGCCTTTCCTACCACGCTTAAGAAAGCGTGTATGGTAGGTGCCCTCTTTCGAGGACTCCGCGGCCGTGTAAAGTCTTCAATCCCCCACCACGCTTAAGAAAGCGTGTATGGGTCTTCGACGTACCTGAAAAAGAAAAGCATTTGTTTCCCCGCAGGTATAGAGCCGCATACGGGTACTTAAAATTGTCCCTACCACGCTAAGAAAAGCGTGTATAGGGCCTACCCGCCTCGCCGTAGGTGTCGCACCGGGTTCCCTTCCCACCACGCTTAAGAAAGCGTGTATAGGCGGTTTGCCGGCTCGACACGAACGCCGAGGATAGGATTTTGAGGTGATTACCCGCCTCGTTGTAGGCGCCGCACCGGGGTCCCATCCCACCACGCTTATGAAAGCGTGTATAGGCGGTTTTCCGGTCCGCCGCGAACTTCGAGAGCGAGAATCTGAGTTAGAAAATTATACCTTTGCGAGCGTCGAGGTTGGCACGCAGATCGAGACAAGAAAGAGGCATTTAATTTATAATTAATTATAAATTAATTATGATTAGTTATAATTAACTCATAACTAATTATATTTAACTTATAAATTAATTAGATTTAATTAGAAATTAATTATAGTTAATTATATTAATATATAATTAATTATAATTAATTTAAAATTAACTATAAATCAAATAGTATTAATTTATAATTAATTAAAATTAATTATATTTAATTATATTTAATAAATAATTAATTATATTTAATTTTAAGATTAATAAAGAATTAATCAAATTTAATTTATAATTAATTAAAATTAATTACAATTAGTTATATTTAATGTATAACCAATCATATTTAATTTCATTAATTATAAATTAATTAAATATAATCTAAGATTAATTATAAATTAGTTGTGATTAATCTTAAATAATAATAATAATAATAATAATAATAATAAAACAAAAGCAAAATTAAAATAAATCTATACCTAATGTGTAAGGGATCGGGTGAAGGCAGGAGTCAGAGAAGGCAATATAGGTTCGGTTTGCTATGGGAGATCGGTAGAGAGATCAAGTGAGGGAGCTCGGAGGAGGTAGAGGCTACGGGATCTGACGGAAGGAGGCGAGGTAGGCTCGGTTTGGAGAGGAGGCGTCACTGCGGGCGAGTTCCCTTGCTTTTGATCAAAATGTCGTAACTTCCGATCGACAGGAAAGGGAACGTCGTCGATGGAACGAAGTCCAGCAACAATGGGGGAGGTAGGTCGGTTTCTCCCCCTTTCTCTCTCTCTTTCTCGCTTTGCTTGCGGGAGGCAGCGACGGACAGGAAGGGGTCCGGCTAGGGCAAGAGGATCGGAGCAGGTAGGGGAGTCGGATGGCGTGAGGAAGACTGGGAAGAAGTTGGAGAGCTTGCGAGTGGAGTTCGGCTGTGTGGGCTTATGGAGATCGTGAGCAGCGACGGGGGAGGATCGAAAGGAGATCGGAACAGGGGTTCTGTGTGTGGGGAAGTTTTTTTTTTTGCGAATGAATGAGGGCCTCGCTCTCATTTTAAAGACGCCAAGGGTAGCGATCGAGGCAAGCATGGGGCGACTGCAACGACGCCGTTCGCAGGGCATGGGGAGGTACTGTAGCAAGCGGCGGGATTTGATCGTAGCAGGTATGGCAGATGCAAAAATATATATTTTTATTCTTTTTTTTGTTTTCTCTGTGAAGGTCAACAGATATGTGTACATAGTTAGTATCTCACGACACTGCGACTAAAATTTTTAAAATCCAATTTGCTAAGAATGGCGCATTGAGAAGTTGCATGAGAGAAATTGCAACATTTAAATTTCCTCACTATGCTAACAAAAGCAAGCTAGGTGTCACGCCCAAATATTGGAACTAGAGTTTTGGTCAAACCCCTTGGGGGTGACATGCCGAGTAGAGACAAAGAGGTCCTCCAAAATTATTCCTAAATGGGGTCACATTACATTGGAAGGTTCTGGAAGACTCAGGAAGGTTCTAGAATATTCTAGGAGGTTCTATAAGTTTCTAGAAGACTTTAGAAGGTTCTAGAAAGGCCTAGAGTTTCATGGAAGATTCTAGACTACTCTAGAATATTCTAAAACAGTATGAATACTTAGAGAGTGTTCTAGGATGATCTAGAACTCTCTAGAATGTTATAAAATTATGTAAGAGTGTAGAGAACAATATGGAGTGTTCTAGAGAACTCCACACTCATGAATAATGGAGGGAACTCTAGAATGTTCTTAGGAAAGGGTGGAGGACTATAAATAGGACCACTCCCCCTCATTTGTAATAATCTCCTGACACCCCTCCAAAACTCTTGTATAACATCCCTTGTTATAATAAAGTTCTCTCAATCAATTTCTCTCTTTCTAGCCAAGCCTTGTAGGAGTTTAAGGCTGCTTAGCACTAGGGAGGTGTGCTAAGTCCGCACGAGTGACTAAGGCAAAGTTTCCCGATGACATAGGGCTTACTTGCTACGTCGCGAGCGCCACTTACAAGTTTTCCCAACCATGTTAAAAAACGGGTGCATGATTCTCTTGTCATGCCAAACACACCACAAATAGGATTTTAAGAATTCATTTGTTGCGTCGCCAAAGTTATCGATGAGTTCTCTCCCCACACTATAAAAAGCTTGCACGGGTTTTGTTCTCGTGCAAATGTGTCGCTATCAAGATTTTGAGGATTTACCTGTCGCATCATGAATGTCGTTGACGAGTTTTCCCTTCATACTAAGAAAAGTGTGCACGGGTTCACTCGTCGAGCTAAACATGTTGCCAACGGGATTTCGAGGATTTTGAGTTGCATTTTATACTTATGTGCACGAAGGCATTTACAAAGTCAGCTAGAGTAAGATTGAGTGAAAGAGGAGCTAAAGGTGGAGGCTGGTAACTGTGTGCTGAGTTGGTTGGTCGACAGCTGGTCAGTAGCCTGTAGGTGTGCAAGCAAGAGGAGGGTAGGTAAGGGACATCAGTTAGGGAGCTGCAGAGTGAGGTAGGTGATTATTGTGAGTGAATATGAGTGGGAGTGAGGATTAGTCTTAGGTATTTAGTTTAATTATTTCATTTTATTTTCATTTTTTCCCTTTTTATATATATAAAATTAACTTAAAGGGTTGTCTTTTTGCTATAGCAAAAGAACAACATATATTATACCCAAAGATTTTGATTTTTTTTGAAGTTATTATATTATATATATATATATATATATATATATATATTAAAAATGACTAAAATATTAATTTTAAATTAAACTTTAAATTTCAATAATTATAATAAATGTACATTTACTTTAATCATGTATTGATTCATTCGCCAAATTTTGATCGCTCACGCCTATGGATGTATTTTTTTGCCGTTTATCTCGTGAGGAAATCTGGATAATATGAGTGTTATTTCATAGTAATTTTGACATTTTAGATGTAATGATGTAATATGTTTATGAATCGATAACGTTTTGATAATTTCGCGCAACGTCACATCCATAATTCATTATTTTCGATCACATTTGCTTGAATCAAATGCGAGGGATCCTTAATTGTTAATTTCGACGTTTCGAACACAATGGTGTGATCGTTTTTACGAATAGACAATGCAATGTTACGTTCGTAGTCTGTCGTTTTCTATTGCATTCGATCAAGTCAAGCATGATAGGTGCTTCTATGATAATTTCAGTGCTTTCAACGCGTTAGTGCAATCCATTTCATGAACAAGTAATATTTGAGCACTTGCTTTGCGCAATGGTGCATTAGTTAATCGTTGTTATTGTTGCACCTACTCAAATCGGTTGTGAAGTACACATGGAGGCCCACAAGTTTCCTAGGGTGGAATAAATTGACAGAAGCAAGTTTGAAGAGGAGGTCAACATACACTTAAAAGCCTTCCTACCCTCATTGGCTTTTGATGGTCAAACAAGGCTGCTTCTAACTTTCCCTTTGTGTGAAGCAAGGGGCCTGAATTCAAGCCTAGCTTGGCCCAATCTGTCTAGGCGCAACTCTTTATTAATTATATATTTTGACATAACATACTAGTCATGCCCCTTCTAGACTAGTATAGCTTGATCTAAAACTATACGGGCCATGCAAATCTCCATCATGCTAAATTACAAACCAATGTACTCCCTGAAGATGATAAGAAAATAAGATATAAGTGGTTTGTTCAGAATGTGATTTCATTCATTAGAGTTTCATATTTAAAATTATAACATTTTATTATAATACAAGTTTCAAAATCATTTTAAGCAGCTTAAATATCAAATCGTGGGTATACATAATAAAGACAAATCAATATATATTATACATATTATTTCTAAATGATGTTAATAAATTAAATTTGCTGCTTATTTTGCTTTGAAGGCTAAACTTATGGCATAAATTATATAACAGAAGGCATAACCCAAAAATCCAATATAAATTAAGTGCATGATAATATCATTCACATATTAGGGGTTCAGATACTCCTAATTCTTATAAAATAACTATGTCACCTGTGAGCATCATATGCTTTTAAAATTAAATTCGCTTGGTTCCTAATAATGCTAAAGGCTTCTAGTATCAATCTAAAGTAAAAAAAAAAAAAACCCTCTAAGTGATGATCCCTTAGTCCCTATACTTAGATGTGTAAACAAACCGCGCTTGAGCAAGCTTGCTATGCATTAATATTTGGCTCATTTGAATTTTCATTTGTTTGTGTTCAAATTTGTTGGTGAACAATGTGTTTGTGTTTGGCTCATTTGAATTTGAGCTAAACACGAATAGATTTTGAATAAATAAAAATAAATAAATAATAAGTTAAACATAATATAATAATTCTATTTATCTACTAACCAATCAAAAATCATTAATATATATATATATATATATATATATATATATATATATATATATATATATATATATATATATATATATATATCTGTGTGTGTATATATGTATATATCGAGCCAATAATGAGACGAATACAAGATCGAACAAGGCTTAATTTGTGTTTGGCTTGTTGAGAAAATGAACTTAAAATAGCTGTTTAATATCAGCTCGCTTAACGAACAAATCAAATAGAAGCTTTTTGGCACGCTAAGCACACGATGTTTGCGAATGGTGAGCTTTGATACCCTACTTAGAACTCATAAATAATGACAATTTAGGCACCTAGTTTTTTATTAGTATTATTTAATTTCCTAAAAATTTGATATTACCTAAAAATTTCCAGAAATTAAGGAACTCAGCCCTATGCATGAATACAATACCAAATTTTTTTGCTTATTTAGTAAATTTCTAACATTTAGATAACTTGGATCAAAACTTCTAAATTTGAAGGTTTACCGAGTAAAATGCTAAATCATCTCAAATTCATCAACATTGCTCTATGAACATGCCAAATTTATTATTATATGTAAAAACTATCCACATAATCAATTAGTGACGATTATGAATGATTTAACTTGCCACCAAAATTTTATATTTTGGGTTCTTTATTTTGCAAGCTACAATGAAAATTTCTTCCTAAAATCAACTACATTTATGAGATCTTCACAATAAGGCGGTCTTCTACAAACCATTTTGCTAAAGGTTTGGTCACCAGCAGCTAGCCAATGACCCAAAATAATGAATGAAAAATTATAAGAATATAAGAAGATGAAGAATTGAAGAGACACCTTGATAGAAATGAGTAGAGGTGAGAAGATTATCTGGTTTCTCCCCTTGTTCCTCCACTTTTCCTTATGCTTTTTGGGATTTTCCATCCATGAACTAGCGAAAACAAGTTCTTTCTCTGGAAACTGCTTGCCCTTCGCCTCCCCCCAATTTAATTCAAGGAGAGGGCGTAGTTGGAGAGGTTGATCCAAATATAACTTGCTATTCCGATCTGATTTGAGTTGAATTGGCACAAAATTAGATTTTTTTTAAATATGCAATTATACTAAATCCTTTGCACATGAAGAAATTTGTTTTTCACTTTGAAAATTCATACTTGATGGTGGACAAAGCCATGCTTTCATGCTAAGGATAACTCCTCCAAGTTGATGATTTCTTGTCAATGACTTTTTCATATAGGATTTGAAAACTCTATGATGAGGACATCACTACATGGAAAGTTTATCGGAGACGTGGCCGTCGATCTACGGCCACGATCGAGTCGTATTTTTGAGTCTTATCATGTCTTTGTTTTCTTTCATTAGTATTATGTTATTTTTCCTGTTTTACCCCTTAAGGATGGTTGTTTGTAAGCCCGGAGGGCATTGTTGTCTTTTATTTTGAGTCTTTTTGTATGAGGCTATTTAAAGCCCCTTTATGTACCTTTGAAGGTTAATGAATGATTATCAAAGAAATTCCTGCATATTGTTCTATTGATGTGAGAGTTTTGAGAGCTTTGGAGAAATCCCTAGGAGAGGGAATCGGATCACCCACCAACCTTGGAAGTGTCCGGGTTCGTG
Organism: Dendrobium chrysotoxum; assembly: GCA_019925795.1. Lineage (NCBI taxonomy): Eukaryota > Viridiplantae > Streptophyta > Magnoliopsida > Asparagales > Orchidaceae > Dendrobium > Dendrobium chrysotoxum. Next base: position 98,105,017 of record CM034314.1, read on the forward strand.
GCTAATTTCTTCCATATTCTCTCTTTTTCTTCCCTTCCCTTCTCTTCTAGCCCATGGCCCACCTTCCTTCACCACCACCGACCCTCTACCTTTCCCCTCCCACACCCACGGCCCAAAGTCCCCTCACCGTCCCCTCCTCTCCTCCCCACCGACGGCCCCTACCCCACCATCACCACCACCCCTCCACTCTAGCCGCCGGGCCCTTAGCCTAATCCAAGCTAGCCGCTGGCCATAGCATCCCCTTCCCCATTAATTCCTATTTCCTAATTTAGATTGGGATATTTAGGAGAGATTTTGAATTCAAATCAACTTAATTTGAGTTTAGAATCTTTCCTAAACTCATTGATTTTATTTAAGGAAAGTTTCCAAATTAGATCCCAATCAAATTTAAATTAAATTGGATCTAATTAAATCTTTTATATTCTCTAAATCTAAATTAAGAAACCCCAAATCCCTCCCCACAATCTCCTCTCCCCTCATTAAAGCCGCCGGCCCCACTACTCCCCAATCCTCCACCCGTCCCTCTCTCTCTCCCCAATCCTCCACCCCTCCCTTTAATTCCTATCCTCTTTAGGAATTAAATCCTAATTTCCCCTTCCCCAAATTCCCTCCTAATTCAAATCTGAAATTAATTCCAGATTTTAGAATTTTTCCCTTCCCTAACCCTAACCCTATCAAATCTGAGCCAACTTCTCCTCCCAACCCCTACCTTGGCCGGCCACCTCCACCCTCCTTTCTCCACTTGATTTTCAAGGGAAAAACGTCATTCTCTTGGGAAGAACCATCAAGGACAGCAAAAAAGCATCCCAAACAACTCTTCTTCTCTCAAATCATCATGGATGGCGGATCCCGAATGGGACTACGGATTGGTGCATGACGATCAAGATCAAATCGACATCCTCCGATCTCCTTTCTTTGACGTGGGTTTTGACTTCGACAACACCATTGAAGAATACATTGACTGCATCCAAATTACCTTAGTTGACGTGATCGACGAACAAAGGTCGAAGGGACATTGGATCATCACCGGCTGACCAACCCTCCCTACCGTTCTGGCTACCTCTCCGCATACTGTTAAAGATTACATCGTTCGCATCCTAACTATCCTCACCAACGCTATTCTCAAACAAGTGGGCAAAATCCAGTGGCGTATCTCTCCCGGTTCATAATAAGGGTGAACTTCTTCTCCTTATTCAATTATCTTTTATTCACTAACCTTGTAGGTGATGAGGGAATCACAAAAGATCGAGTTACGATTAAATGCTAAAGCTTAGTAAACGTAGGGCTTGAGTGCACTTTTATTTGCTTCTTATCTTATTGTTAATTTAGGGATGTTGATTGAAAACCTACTACTTCGCATGTTATTGATTCTCTAAGTTATTTGATTGTCCAAGTGCTTAGCAAGTAGTTTGGCCTAAACGTAGGCACCCCTCTCTTATTTTTATTGACGTTTTGGATTGCTAACTTTATAATTATGATTGTTTACTTCAAATAATCATGCAATTTCTTATTACGTTCTCTCAAAACATTGTAGTCCTGCATCACTCTACCCCTCAGGTTCTAATGAAGAGTTAGCTGCCTCAGTACAAAATCTTAGTTTGAGCCTACTTATGGTAATGCAACCATCATTAATGAGAAAATCATGCTGAAAAATTTTGTTGAACGGGAAATTTGATCTAACTCAGGTTGCACATCTAGTTGTTGCATCTGATTTTCTAAGAAAGCCTAGAACTCTAGAAGAAGGTAGCGATGATGTCTTTATGTGTTATTTTTCATGCTCTTATATGCCTGACCGGTGACTTTTGCTATTTCATCTTGCTTGAGTTGACCAGCGATCATCTCCTGGACAAACAACATCTTTTGCATATGCAGGAATCAGTTGTTCCCACAACCTCCCCTAGTATGCTGGGAGGCTTCTTTCTACTTTCCTAGGATAGGGAGTGCTTGTGATCGGTCAGTATGTTCCAATGATTTTTTTTTTTCAGTATGTTCCAATGAGGGTTCAACTGTTGGACTGATTGGGTCCTCCTTGTTCATTTAATAGCTTCAATGTCAGAGGCTTCTTTTGGGAGCTAAGCCTTAGGTGGGGAGCTAAACGGTTTGTTTGATTGGTCTTGTATAGAGGGGTTTAGAATATAACATGTAACATCTGTATCCTACCCTTTTGGTCTTTAAGGCTTGATCCTTGTCCACATGAACTGATTTTGCTCTAAACAAGTTGGCTATTTGGCAAAAAATAATAATAAATGTTTATAAGCTACAATGCTTATTAATTGGGTTATTTGTATAAAAATCTCTATAATTTTACTTTTTAAAATAATATTTTTAAAATTTTGCAAATAAGGACAATGATTTATCCTATTTTACAAATGAAGAAAACTAACCCTCACATTCATGCCAAGATTTCTAAAATCCTAGAATATATTCTTGGGATTCTTGAAACCTTGGTATTACTATTTAGTCTTTTTAATGCAATCCTGGTATTACAATTAGAGTGATACCTAATTTGTATATCAGGATTTCATATTAAACTATAGTAGTAATATCAGGTTTAAGAAAACCTAGGTATATAGGCCAGGGTTTTAAGACACCCTTATCATGTTTGCAAATATGACAAGCTGTGAAGTTTTTATGCAAATGACCCTTCTTAATTTGAGTTGATACTGGTTTTATTTTTTTTTTGCTGCTGCAATAATGCTTATTTGCCATTTTAGTTTGCTTCTAATCAGCTTCTATCATCTGCTACCAAGTTACTATTAAATATTGAATGGTATAATAGGTTAGATATTTATAATATATTTTGGTCTGTCTAGTCATAGGAAAATATTTCATTCTGACTTTTTTTTTTCCTCTGTCCGACAAATGAAAGCAGGCAAATTCATCCATCTATGATGAAAGCCATCTTTATCTAAAATGGATGACCAATGCTATCTGCGTTATATTAAATCTTTCAATCTGGTTTCTTTTGGGCAAATTGTTTTTCTGATTCTTTCTTTTTTCTAAAAGAGTAGCGTTGTTGTTTCTTGTTTTTTAAATGATACCTTTACAGGAAAGAAGACTAGATGGTTTAGAAACAAAGAAAGTTGTTCTTGTGCATGGAGGTGGTTTTGGTGCATGGTGCTGGTACAAAACTATGACACTTTTGGAGGATGCTGAATTTGAAGTCACGGCAATAGACCTTGCTGGATCTGGAATTCATTCTGTCGATACCAACAACATCACAAGTCTTCCCCAATACGTAAATCCATTGATTATTTTCCTTGAAAAGCTTGGTGATACTGAGAAGGTCTGCGTTCTTCTGAAATTAAGATTGAATGTGTTGCATGATTCATTATATTGCAATGTTGTTTCATGTTATAATCTCTTAATTCACCATGAATTTACTATGTCAAGAAAAATCCTTTCTGATTTTGAGTATAATTGTCTACATTCCAACCAAAGATGTATGTGTAGTTTTTACAATGACACTATTCCAATCAACTTGTATGATATGAAGATATTCTATAATGTTAATTTATTTTTGTGTTATCCTTCTATAATGTTAATTTGTTTTATGTGCATCTTACAATGCTTTTCTGAAATGACTGCCCCTTTGCTCTGCAGCGGTGTAGAATTCACGTCTTGATTGGGGAGCATTGAATTTCTTGCTGGATTTGAAAACTGTACTCTATTGAATTTTAGTCTCATGCATTTTGCAGGTGATCCTGGTTGGGCATGACTTGGGTGGAACATGCATCTCATATGCCATGGAAGCATTTCCGGCAAAGATTGCCAAATCTGTTTTTCTTGCTGCAGCTATGCTGAAAAACGGGCAAAGAACTATTGACGTGCTCTCTCAGGAGGTTTCAATTCATTTTTACGGATCTTTCAACAATTTAGATACTAACTTATATATATATATATATATTAGTTAAATGTAGAATAGTGCTTTCTAGAATCAGAGGATTGTAAGCTTTGATTATTCTGTGTAGAAAACTCATAATCTGGTCTGCTTTTCATTTTTCTGACAATAGGAAGCTACCAACGATCTGATGCAACATGGTCAAATCTTTTTGTATGCAAATGGAAAAGATCAAACTCCTACAGCTATCAACTTTGAAACGTCATCATTAAAAGATCTTTTATTTAATCAAAGTCCTACGAAGGTATGTCATTTTCTTAGGAAAAATGATTTGTTTATTATTGGTTGTGGAATCCCTATATATAGACAAAAGAACGCATACAAAAGGCAAAAAGTAAATAAGAGAATATCATGATTATGGATTTGTAGAAATATATCTAGTACTAATATGTTAATTAGCACTTTTCTATAATACTATTTTCAATCTCGAGCTTTTCAACTCTTCCCCTTATGTTAAATTATATATATATATCACTTAGTTTCAACTTATCATATAGCTTGAAAATTTGAAGTGAACCCAAAGCCTTGGTTAAAAAAATTGCTTGTTGTTTTGAGCTTGGAACTTTAGTAACAATAATCTTTGATAGATTGTGTTTTGAATAAAATTACAATGAACCATGACATGTTTTGTTCTTTAATTAAACATATGATTACTAGTAATGTATATAGCCACATGGTTGTCACAAAAAATAAAGAAACACAGGTTGAGTGGTTGTACAAATAGGTTCCACCAAAGGGTCTTTACCCACATCACCTCACATGTAGAACATGTCATGGCTATATATTCTGTCTCAAGTCTTGATTTTGCCACTATTATTTGTTTCTTGTTTTTTTTTATGCGACTAAGGCTTCATTCGGGACGGCTTTCTTACTACTTAAAACGGCTTTTTGATTAAAAAATTTTAATTTTTACACTAAAATGCTGTTTTAAGAAGCAGTAAGAAAGCCATCCCGAATGAAGCCTAAGTTTCCTCACACAAAGATACAACACCCGAATGTAAATTTTTTATCATTGATGGACCCTATATAAGCAATGCCAAAGAAAGCTTCCATCTTAAAATATTCATTCTTGTATATAATAACATTTTTTCTCAGTAACTTCTTGATGCATTCAATGATACATCAAATATCTTCCTAATGCTCCTGTTTAGAAGTTTGCATCTGTTGACTTACAACTCCACCAAAAGAGGAGATAGTTGGTCTGATGACAATAAGATAGATTAATTTCCAACTACCCATAATTAACGAGAGATATCTTCAAGCATTTTCTCTTTAATTGTAATCTTGTGAGTTTCAATATGAGCATCAACTAGTTTGCAATCTAATAGAACAAGTTCTTCAAGAAAAAGTCAGGTGTATATTTCCTTTAAGAGAAAAAAAAACTCATTTGCTCAGTTCAAATTCAATGCCTAATAAGTATTTTGGATGACCAAGATAAAACAACATCATCCAGCCTTTATCGCACTACGTGGGGTTGGATACATGAATCCTTTTTTTCTATTGTATCCTATTAAGAGTCAAATTATCATTGAAATCCAATAAAAATGTCATTTCTAATACTTTCTAACCACATTTTTTTAGGTCTACCTCTACCTTTCTTATCATAGGCCAGATATATTACATCTACTCTCCTAAATGGGAGAGTAGTGTTATGCTTTAGTACTTCATTCTAATCACTCTTAGTCAAAAGTATTCATAGTAACAAAATAAGATGGACAATGTTAGGCAAAGATGGATTGATTTGTTGTATTACTGTAAAGGCTGGCCTCATTAAGAGCTTTACAAAATTTTTTGAGCCATGCTCAAGGGCTTTGCTTAAGTCTATATATGTCTTTATTGAGCTCGCATATTTTGGTCTCCCCTGAGCAATGTACCCAGTCGGTTGCCCGTTGTACACAACTTCAATGAGATTGTTGTTGAGGAAGGCATTACTTCTAGCCATTTTTAAGTAACGGCCAGCCTTGATTTATGACAATATATAAAAGAATATGGATGGATCTAAGCTTAACAACTGGAGGTGATGTAGCAAAACAGTCGATCATGCATTTGAGTAAAACCTTTAGTAATGAGACGGGCTTCGTATTGATCAATGGAGTTTTCAGAATGAAACTTGATGGTGCAGACCCAACGGTAAAGGATTGATTTAATTTCAGGAGGGATGAATGGATGGTCAAATATAATGTATGTTGATGTAGCAAGGCAATCATTTTAGTATTCATTGCCTACTTCCACTAATTTTGAAGTGCCTTCCGATATGTCCTGGGAATAAAAATGTATGACAAAGATATGAAAAAAATGTCAAAAGCTAAGGAAAACATGGTCAAAGGATATATAAGACTGAAGCTGACCAATGCAATGACTTTTACATTTCCAAAGGGGAATGTCCACATGAAGATTCTAAAATTTTGTAGAATGGGGATGCACGATCAAGTATGATAATTTGGTTGTTGTTGTTATTGCATATGGTAGGTGAGGCTATTTTGTGTACACTTGGAGAGATGTGGAGAACTAGATATGGGGGCCTCTATACATGGAGAGATGAGTCAAATGGTGGGTTTAGAGAAGTAGAGAGTGAATTCATGGAATGTGACATCTATTGAGGTATAAACATCGAGTGTTGGGGTCATAAAAACATTTGCTTTACCAGGAATGAGAGTAGTAGTCTAAAAAGATGCATTGAATGACTTGAGGAGAAAGTTTGTCACTAGTGTGAAACAATGGACAAAACAGAGAACCAAAAACTTTAGGGGTGAGAGAAAAGGAGGATGCCCGTGATACAAAATGAAGATGGGCATGACATTACCAAGAATAGTGGACGGATTCCAATTAACAAGATAATAGGAAGTTAACACAGTGTCACCCAAAAGACGTGGACCATCAATATTTGGTCTCCATCAAGTAAAAGATAATACTTGCATTCAAAAACCCCATTATATTGAAACGTAGGACATGATGTTTACAAGAACAATTAGAGGGATTCAATTAATAATATAATAGGTATTTAAAACTATGTCGCCACAGAATTGAGATGTCAACCCTAACAAATCATAGAAGGGCGTGACATTACCAAGAATAGTGGAAGGATTCAATTAGTAAGATAAAAGGCAGTTAACAATACATTACCCAAAAATTGATTTGGAACATTTATATGAAGCATCAACATTTGTTTTACATTGAGTAAATGATGATGCTTGCATTTAACAACACCATTATATTGAAACATAGAGGGACGTAAGTGTGGGCTCTGAAAATTCGTGCCCCGGCCTCTCCTCTTTCATGAGAGTTTTTACGAATTAGGTTTTGGGGTAAATTTTTAGAAGACAGATTGGGTTTGAAATAAGACACTAACCATAGATTTTGCCCTCATTTTGCAAGCACTTTAGATCTGAGTTCAAGTTTCCTATATTCGCAAACCCCTATAGTTAATTACCCCTCCTGATAACGAGAGAGCACTTTCGATTAAGGCTAGTCATCAAACAGATACGTAAATATACATAATATCTGGTGTATAGTAGCAGCATGGGTTGATATTTGAAAATTTAATATTTAAAATTGAAAATTTCACCACCTTGCAGCTAAAGCGGATGGTGGGGGAATGGATGATGGACCTGATCAAGATCTCCTGGTTCCTAGTCTACTTAGTTAGAGGAGGTAGTCGACCCAACCTGATAAAAGGATCCTTATCAACAGTCATGGGTTGCTTCGTCCAAGGGTACCTTGTAGACCTGAGTAAATATTTGTCTAAGGGGACAAATCTGAATCCACCTTAGCTAACAGAGGGCTTTATGCCCTATCGATTATATCCTATTGATTCATATTTCAAGGATTTGACGCCATTGGGGAGCATGCGGGCTATGACCGTAACCGTAATACAGTGGAGTCGGACTAAGCCACTAGGTCAGAGGGTCGTGGTCGTAATCATTAACCACGCGGAGCCATCTGGCCAAACCACAGGTTCTTTGTGGAGCCATTCGGCCAAACCACCAATTAGAGAACCAATGCCACGTCCTTACTAGCAGGAGACGGATTGAGAATGAATCCTAGTGATATTCTCGACCAGACATTTGCTCTTTGTATGCTGAAATATATTTTCAAACTTGTCCATCTCGGCAAACTGTTGTGGAGGATGGATGGATTTTTTGCTTTAAGCGTTTTAGTGATTTACTTCAATTTTAAATATTTTAGATTATTTATGATTTTTGGAAATTCGAGTTTTTATGGGCATTTGGGAGGCATTTGCTTGAATATTTGGGTCCCCCTCCGGTTGATATTTTCTGTCAACACGACCATCATCAAGGCATTTATGGGAAATTTTCATTCTGTCGGTTGAACCTTTGTCGACTCTGCCAACTTGTCGACAGAGGATTATGTTTGTTGCCGGCATTATGCTTTTATTGGTGAATTTTTTTTATCGTAGACCTTGAATGCCTAATATGATAAAATAAATAACCCGGTCGATGCCGTGACCGTATATTTGTTTGACAATTTTAACTGTATCGACTTCTACTAACCCACATAGAAGGATTATGTTCGAACTTGATTTCACTTATCGACCCGCGTAACATCCTTAGACGTCACGTGTGTGCCTACAACACGCTCGTCGGAGCCCATGCAGGTGTATATTCTTACATGTATACATAGTTAATATGCTTGCATGTGTACTTTCATATTTGTATGTATACATGTTACAGTATATGTGTGAGGGCATTTTAAAATATTTGCCGTTGATCGGCTATGCGAATGATCAGCATTTGAGTGTGCACAATGCCCTATATAGATGCCCATGAATGCCTTCTGTCCGCTTGCATGGATGTTGCAAATCCGGTGGTGTTGTGTTGTAGTGCATTGTATCTCATTTGGAAGCCTATAGACGCCTTCTGTCCGCTTGTGTGCGTGTTGCAAATTTAGTGGCGTGGCGTCGTAGGTGTAAATTGTTTGTTGTTTTAGGCAGGTAGGCTATCGTACACTATCGAACCTCCTCATATTGCTTGCAGATGCTGATATTTGCTACAGTTCTTTTGTATTTGCTCATATGTGGCACATAATGTCTACAACGGGTCTTCTACAAGGGCATGTGGGTACTTGCATTTACTGTAGTCATTTTTGCATTTTGTTTGTCATCTTCCATAAGTGGGCTATCGTATATATATGGAAAGTCTTCTACATTCGTTCGTAGGTGCCCGTATGTGTTGCAGATATGTTTCCTTTGGCCTTAGATGATACGCCGTGGGTGCCTGTATTCACAGGGGTCCATCATAATCGCAACATATCTATTGTTGTTACTTGCAGGGAATCAACACATTTGCTAGAAACTTATTTATTGCTGACTACAGGAATGAGCCAATGTTTACTATGTGCTATTCGTCGTCTTTCATAAGTGAGTTATGATAAGTTTCTACAATCACTTGTGAATAAGCTATTGTCCCCCCCCTCCCCCGGTCATAGCAAGCATCATCAACCTTTCATAGCATGCCAATCACCATCTTCATGTCTTGCTGATGAACATGTCATGTAATAGATCATTGTTCGTAGACGTGCTGCATTTTTTTTTTTGCACATCTTTTACGCTTTGCTCATAAGTATGGCATCTATAATTGAGATGAATTGCTTGCACTTAGATTATGTATTCCCCTTCATTCAATTTGATTGTCGTCTATTGATGTTTGCTTGCAAACACATTATTACGTGCACTAATCTCTTCATTTGTAGGAGGACAATATGTTTGTTTGAGTGATTGATACATGCATCATAATCAATCATCATTATCTTTATATGGCTTGCGATGTTTGTCTGCTTTTCCTTATAATTAAATTATACATGTTCATGTTGATTGTTGTTCATGAGTGAGGTGTTTCACATCATTGCTTATAAGTAAGTGACATTGGGATCTTTGTTTTCCATGAGCCTTCTGGCTATTCATTGATGTTAACTTGAATGCTTTGAATTGCCATTTAGGATTTTACATTTTAATTTCATTATGTATTTATTACATTGAAGTTTGGTTCTCTGTTGTCCGTTTGAGTTCAAGTCCAAATACAGTCCCCTGTTAATTGTTGAAGTTCAGGTCCTCTGTCAGTAAAAAATTCTTCAGCCTCCCAGCGTCTCTCCCATTTAGGAGAAATTTGGGAAGCTCGGTCATCCCATCACGCTACAAAGAGAGTGCATGGTAAGTGTCGGACGACACCACGGCCGTGAACCTTCAACCCCCACCATGCTATGAAGAGCATGTATGGGTCTTCGAGGTACCTGTTTGAAAATATAGTTGCTTTCCCTGCAGGCACTGAGGCGCGTATGGTACTTAAATTTGTCTCCGCCACGCTACGAAGAGCGTGTACAGGGTCTACCCACCTCGCTGCAGCGCCGCACCGGATTTTCTCCCACGACGCTATGAAAAGCTTGTATAGGAGGTCCCCCGGTAAGTGTCGGACGACACCGCAAATGCCGAATGCGAGGTTTGGGTTTGGAATGTTATACCTTACGATGTGACGACGATGGTGTCAGGGACAACAGCAACAAAAATTTCCTTTTTCCTTCTCTTTTTTTTATCTTTCTTTCTCTTTTTTTTTTCTTTTTCTCTTCTCTCTCTTTTTTTTTTTTGCAATGCTTATATATATATATATATATATATATATATATATATATATATATATATATATATATAATGCAAATAACTGTCACTACAAAATAACATTAATCAATAATAGAAGTAAAATAAATGAAATGGAATATAATAAAATGAAGTGAAATAAATATAATAAAAATGAAAGTAGACATGCTAAAAAAAGTTTACTGTGTGTTGATTGATGAAGAAATGGCTTTTTGGTTTGCCGCTGGAGATGATTTCAATGTAAAAGCGTTGTGGAGTGGAGCCTTTGGAAGAAAAAGGTTCACGTCCAAAGTGATGAAGTACAACTCTACCTGCTGTTGGTATAGAGTTTGGAGGCTTTTGATGGCTGCTGTTGGATTGTAGTGGGGTAGTAATAATCAGATTTTTGGAAGGTTAAGTGAAGGAACGAAGTTATTTTAAATGAGTGGGAGCTTTGTCCTGTGGAAGCTGAGAAGTTGGAAGTGCAGAGTGGCTGGAAGGGCTGTCTGAAAAAGGAAGTTGCAGTCGCCGTTTCTTAACAGGGCGAGGAGCAAAGTTGCTGTCAGGAGAAGTGGATTGTGCGGCTCAAGTTGGAAATGGCGACTGGGGGTCAGGCGCGATCGGCAAAGCGTGTATGAGGTGGAGGTTTGCCATATAGAGAGGGATTTGTTGACCCATACACATCAAATCACGCATAAAAATGGAAAAATCGGTGAATCAAACAACGCACGCATCGGTGCTGTGAGTCACTTGAAAGGCCAAACGACCTCCGATTTCCAAACAAACAGCGTCGTCCAAATAGACGACCGAGATCTATCCAAATGGACGATCAACACCCAAAATTGATGTGCAATGTCTCCCAAATGATGTCCGATCATGAAACGGATTTCGCTGTTGCGTCCGAAACGTCGCTGACACCCAAAAATCACTATCAACCTGTTTGGGGTCGTCGGAGATGATTTTTTTGAATGAGTGACTCGTTGTTGTCATTTCAAATCAATAACATTAATAATAATAAATTATTATTAGTGTTATTATTAATTAAAAAAAAAGAAAATCAAAATCAATTGAGAAATCAAATCGCATTAAATTGAAACCTCGTATCACCTGTGTCGAACCTTCGATGAAATCCCGTAAAATCCTCGCCTCAGACACTGCTCTAGCCTCGAAACTTTTATTCGGTCCGGAATCAGGACGTAGCTCTACATCTGGAAAGCATTTTCATTACGCCACGTGGATTTACCCTGACCCCACCATTCTATTTACCACGTTTTCCCAATTACAGCGCAGCCCGACGACCCGACCCGACCCATTCGTCCCAAAATTTTTTTTAAAAATCAAATATTTAAAAATGACCACGGCGTTTTAGTTTTGCTTTATCAGGTCGGGCATCAGTCTAGCTGCAGGCGCTTCTTCATCTTCTTCATCTTCGAGCTTCATCTTCTACTCGAGGCCACTTCGTTTAATCCAGAAACAGAGAAGGCATGGCTAAGGTATGTTTTTTAATATTAGTATCTTTGGGTACCGCTGGCAACCGAGCGGCGTCTGGGTACCCAGCGGTACCCCGTCTGGGTACCTCTCGCTTCCTCGTGGAAACAATAATGTATGTGTAATATGATGTTTTTGCTAACAGGGTAAGTTATTAAATTCTTGTAAATGACTATTTTAGGTTAGGGTTTTATTTTGGGTTACATGTGTACCGCTCGGTACCCCGTCTAGGCTAACGCTTGGACGCTGACTGGTCTCTGGGTACCGCTGGGTACCCTTGGTACCTATTGGTATAGCTAGGTACCTAGCGGTACCTCTTGGTACCTCTAGGTACCCATCGGTACCGCTCGGTATCGATAGGTACCGCTCGGTATTTTTTGCTGATCAACTGTTAAAATTGTAGGGATATGTTCCGAAGATTAGTTTCCGATGTAGAACATTGATATTTAGAGAAGTATGCGATTTTTTGGTTGAAACATTTGGCCAAGACTTTCTGGATAGACTCCAACAAATTCAGCTACATCAGTATGTTTTGATGCCTCGATACGTTCAAAATGTGTCGTTGGTTCACAAGTTGCTATCGTTTTGGGATCTAAAGAAGCAATGCTTTATCATCAAGGATCGGAAGTTACCATTCACCGCTGATGAAGTATCTTTGATCTTAGGCTTGCCGAACAGAGAAAAACATTTTGAATTGGGAAGCGCTCGAATCACTGGAAAATCGACAAATGACATTAAGAAGGAGGTTCTAAGTCTTGATGACTCAACTCCAATTCCCGATGTCGTGAAGAAATTTATCATATACTTGTTGTCAAATCTTTTCTTTCCTCTGCATAACTATCGAACACCAGCTTCTATCCTTTCTATTGCTCGTGATGCAGCTAATTTTTTATCATACAATTGGCCAGAATCAATAAGAGATTTCCTTGTGAGTGCGTTTGATGCAATTGCTAAGAAGTTATCGAAAGGTCAACCACTCGGATACATGAACGATTTTGTACATGTTTTGACTGTAAGTACATATAAATTTTTTTCTTTCTTCGATTTTGATTTATTGGCTGACATAATATTATTTTGTTATCAGTTATGATTTCTGGAACATACCACAATTCACGCACCAGTGGCTTCGAAATTAAGACCACGCTTTCTCCACTGGGGTTGTGATATAATGTACAACGAAGCAGAGGCTTCTAGTTTATTTGAAAGTCTGGAAGATATAAATATATTAAATTCTTTTGAGGGAATAACCAGTGAGGAGAGAGCATACCTTGATCAAACGTCCACTTCTCCTCAAACATTTCCTAATTTACAACTCTCCTTGCTTAAACCTCGTCGTTATGTTGTTTCTTCACTTTCCAGGTCAATTACACCCCCAAGTCCAGTCAGACCTCCTAACCCAGAAAGCGATACCCAAGGACCCGTTAGTCCCCCCCGACCGCAACAACCCACTTCTCCCAAACATGAGAGCCTTGAGGAAGGTATCAGGAAGATCATTGCTAAAAAAAAAATTATACTGAAACGCTTAGTTCAACTTGAAGCCACAACTGGCTTGCTTGAGCGCCGAGTAGATATAATAGAACATCATTTATTCGATCAGAGGGAGAAGGATAGTAGATTTGAGGCCATGGAGAAGTTTATGTATCAGCAATTCCCTACATTTAAACCTTTAAATACCAGATATCAAGCTGAATCTTCTTCTAGAACTGTAACAGAGGAGAAGACAATTGAGAAGCAAGATGAACTGAAGGATGCTCCCTTACCTGATCCGTTACCTGATCCATTACCTAATCAATCGAAGGTTGAGGTGCATCAGGAGGCTGATATCATTGCTTCAACATGCAGCATAGGCATAGCAAGAAGGGTGAGACGAAGGGTTGATCGGAAGCCTAAAGAAGTTCAGTCTCCATTTACAACCAGTCAATATAAGAAGAGGACACTAACAAAGAAAGCAGTTGCAAGACCTGCTCCAACTACAACTGCTTTCATTCACGTTGATACCGTAAAATCACCCGAACCCAGACCAACTGCTGCTGAAATAGAATATACTGGGAGGCCAATGATAAATGAAAATATGAGGATGTTCATCGATAACTGTCTTAAGAAGTATACTGATAAGTAAGTTTGACTTAAGGGTATCTCTCGGTACCGCTGGGTACCTATGGGTACTGCTAGGTACCACTCGGTATCGCTCGGTACCGCTCGGTACCTCTCAGTACTGCTCGGTACCGCTAGGTACCTCTTGGTACCGCTTGGTTTTTGCTTGCTGATGACCTTTTCTATTTTGCAGGGGAGACATTATTTATTCAGCAGGCTACGTCCATATTTTTAGAAGTCAAATAGACAAACTTTTGATGGATCAATACTTGGACAACAACCACATTGATGCCTTTGCCATTTTGCTAGCCGAGAAGAATAAATTATGTCTTACCCTTTATCAACCATTCATTCATGTTTATAGCATGCATTGGGTAAGCAATGAAGTTGAAAACGTTTCCTAACTAAATTTGTATAAGGTTTCCTAATATCTTCGAACATGTTCCACCGCAGGTTTCAACATTATATAAATATGATAGCAAACAGTATGTATCACATGTTAGCAAGGAGTCGGTTCGGGCAGCCAATTTACTACTGATGCTAGTATCAGACAAGGAACACTGGACACTTCTAGTAGCCGATTTAAAGAGCTTATCTTGGATATTTTTCGATTCTTTGCCTAACCCGACTCATAAAGCCGTTCTTTCAGATGTAGTAAGTAAAGAAAATTTGATACAGATCTTAACCAAGTGGTGCGGTCTCAATTGACCTTACAGACAGCCTAATTTTTTAATTTATATGTAGATCAATCATTTGCATGAGGAGACGGGATTGTTTTGAAAGTGACATTCGATCGTGGCCTCTAACTGTTGCCAGTGGAGTTCCAACCCAGAAAAATGGCTTCGATTGCGGGATATTTGTTTGTAAATACATGGAAAATGCTATCCTGGCGCATCCTCTCAAGTGGGAAGAACTCTCACACTGGCAAGATGAAATGCCTAAATTCAGAGCCGAACTGGCTTATGCAATCCTTTGTACTACGATTAAATAATTTTGTTTGAGTCAAACATGAATATTGTTTCAGCTAATGATATTAGTACTTGTACAGAATATGAACGATGTATACCATAACACCATTTCATTAAAGAAACATGTTTACCATAACACCATTTCATGATCTGATAACTAATTAAGTAAAAATCAAACACGTTGCTGGAGTTGACTTTGCATTGGACAACATCCAAAAACAGCCATCAACTCATACTGCAAATCCTGCCAATCACTCAGGTTTAGGAACTTATTTCACTTGCTTCCATACGGTTGCTTCTTAAGTAATTGCTTATACAGGTCAACTACAAAGGCATCTTCAACTGGATGCCATGGTCGGTACATAATTACATTTTCTAAATCACAGGGTAATCTTTCAACAGAAATTGAACCCGCTTCGCCTTTACGACGTGTTAGCTCATGATGACGTTGCTGAAGGAAGTTCAAACTGACGAAATGACGGTAGTACTCAAAAAATTTTCTTTGGACACATCGCCATCCTTCTGCATTAAGGAACTTACCTGTTCTGTTAAAATCAGCAGCCATTGCCTCCCTCCATGAAACATCAAGAACACTGTCAGGCAGGTCGTATCATGTATGCTCACAACACTTGTATAATTCGTTTGCCCTAGCTTGTTGCTCCAGAAGACCGTCTGGACACTTTGCCATGCATTCATGCATCCTAATGGTAGCAATATCTACATATTGTTTCATAGGCAATCCTAGATGCAGTTTTGCATCCGGCCAACGCAGTTTATATACCATATTCGAAATGTTAAGAGTAGCTTCAAAGAGAAGACCTTATATAGCTGAGAAGTGCAACCAATCATATTAAATGTCACAACAACCAGTCTTAAATGTTTTAACTTACACACCAACCCGTCTTAAATAAAACAACCGAGTGTTAGCCAGCGGTACCGATCGGTACCGAGCGGCACCGAGCAGTATCGATCGGTACAGAGCGGTACCGATCGGTACAGAGCATGGGTACTGATCGATACCTAGCGGTACCTAGCTTGTTCAAAATTACTGAAACAACTAACAAGTTTAAAACAACTCCTATAACTGCCAATCACAATTTAAGATAACAAGAGTATCAACTGAAACAACTAACAATTACAATGTAAAATAACAATAAATCATACATATTGCTCTGATGTAGGCTGGACGGCTGGTCGACGGGTAGTGAACTCATTCGTGAAACATTCTGCTATGCTTGAAAACAAAACCTGACTATTTGGTTCCAGGGGCGTAAATTGTTGAGTTGATGGAGTAGCTGGTTCTTCTACTTTCTTTTTCTTGCACTTCCTCTTCTCCCAATGACTCTTCAACCTTGCATTCGAGATACCTTTCGGTCTGCACTTTAGGGGATCTTTTAATTTTTTTGAACCCCCCTAATCGTAAGTAACCTTTGATTATTTTCCTTGCCATCCAGTATCAGGTCTACAGTCTCACCCATCTCAGCCATTGTAGCCAACAAGTACTCTTCTGCTTCATTATTCCCTTGTGCTCGTGTACTAAGTTGATAAGCAAATCTGCTAAAATGATTTCTGAAAATCATACCGCTTCCTAATCCTTCATGAGTTGGGCTCAATTTGTTCTCCATACATGGGAACGTCCGGCCAGTATAAATGTCTTTTCTAGCTCTAGCAGACCATCTGAGAATTAGGTACTTTTGCAGAATATTCACTATAGCTAACTGCATGATTACTTTAATGCAGTGAGAACATAGTAACCCCATCATGTTAAATTTGCCACAGCTGCACTGAATATTACCTTCATTTGCATCGAAATGAACTGTCCAAAGGTGTAACTGATCAGTATTTTCAATGCTTCTTACATAAAATGTTGTTGAGTCAGTTGACGTATTATCTATGCACATTCCACCAACGCCTTGTAAGAACTCCTCCTCAAAGAATGAATACAATTTTCGTGAATAAAACCGAGCTGCTTACTTGAGTATTGGACTACTTTTAATTAAAGGTACAGTTTGGGACTGGCTGCATTTGAAATCTTCATCCTATTCATTTCGATGCCATGTCTTCATCATCTTCTCTAGGCCCAAACAACAATCAGTTATACTACTTGTTGACTTAGAAATGCCATGACACACCATGTTAGTTGACTCGCTGCGCTGTATCGAAAGAATGCCAAGATTAAAACAACTCTTGTTGAAGGCTGTGGACCATTTCTTTCTTATTCTGTAAAGCTCTTTCAACCAGTCATGGTTGTGGAGGTCACCTTCATTCATCATTTCAAACCAGGTTATCTCAAACTCCTCCTCAGAGTCACACTTGCTAAGACATCTGTAAAAAAGGCCTCTAACCTTGTTGTTGCTATTGAAACAGCACACCTTGGATGGCGCCTTCTTGCTGATGTGCCATTGGCAGAGCCTATGGCGTGTTTGAGGGAATGCAATCTCTATTGCCCGAGCCATAGCTTGGTCCTGATCAGTAAATATTGTAATGGGATGTTTATTACCCATTATTCACAGAAATATTCTAAATAACCATGTAAATGATTCAATTGTTTCCTCTGAAAGAAATGCCACCCCTAAAAAAATATTCTGCTAATGATTATTAACTCCAACAAATGGTGCACACGCTAGATTATATTTATTAAGCCTATAGCTAGTATCAAATATTATGACATCTCCAAAGCAGTCATAATCTATTCTCCCCAACCCATCAACAAAAAAAATTCATCAATTTGTCATCCTCATCAGTTTGGACGTCCCAAGCAAACATGTTGTCATGAACAAGTCGTTCTTTAAATAATTCAATTAGGGAATTTGTGTCCCCATTCTCGATCTTCGCTCTTCTCTCTTTTTGAATGTAGTTATATGCATCCCTTCTAGAAAAATTTAAATTCTGTACACCTACTTCATCAGCTAGGTATGTAAATGCATCAACGGTTCTAATCCCGGCTTCTGTCATAGATTTCAGAACAGATGCTTTCTCATCACTAATATTCCTACATGATCTAAGCAAATGTTGATCTTCATGCCTAGCTAATTCGTGATTGTGGCTCTCTATGCATTTTTGGATCCTCCACACTCCATCTAGGTCCACTGAAAATCTAATCATTGCGGGGCAGCCGGTCCTGGTATTGGATTTTCTATATTTCGATTTGGAGTTTAAATCAATACCCTTCTTAAATCCAGCTTTAGAACATGCAAAATCCTTGAATCTTATTCTTCTCGAATTAGGCCAGTAACTGTGATGTTCTTTGCGAACACTAAAACCAACATCATGAGCGTATTGACAATATATCTCATAAGCTTCCTTCTCAGAGTTACAAACAACCTGCATACAAGATTAATTATAAAAAACTTCGACTTTAACATGAAAAACAAGAAGCCACCATCGTTGCCCACCGGTACCGAGGGGTACCGACCGGTACCGAGCAGTACCGAATGGGGGTACCGACCAGTACCTACCGGTACCGAGCAGTACCTTGCAGCACCAGGGATTAGCGGTCCCTACTAGTAAAGAACAACGGTAAACAACTTCTTTATTTCTTGAAGAAAAAAATATTAAAACCTCTTCGGAGTATTATATTTACCGATTGTATCTCCGACTTCTCCTCCCTACTTTCCTGAGGTACTTCTTCCTTAGATTGCTGCCACTCTTGCGTAACGCCTCCAATGTCCTCGCAATATTCGCCACAGTCCAAACTGCTTTCCATCTTCGAAGCCTCCTCTCTTCTCTTTCTCCCCTCTCAGCTATTCTAACATGTTTAAAGTGAGGAAAAAAGTTCGCCAAAACATAAACAAAAAACCCTAGACATTGCCGCTATTTTTTTGGGTACGAATGGGTCGGGTCGGGTCGTCGGGCTACGCTGTAATTGGGAAAACATGGTAAATGAAATGATGGGGTCAGGATAAATCCACATGGCCCAATGGAAATAATTTTCAGATGCAGAGCTACGTCGTGATTCCGGACCTAATAAAAGGTTCCTAGCCTCGAGTGACGAAGTAGTCTTGTCGTTAAAACGGGAAGAGAACGAACGTTCGTTTGTTTCTTTTCTTCTTCACGTTCGAGCTCTCTGAAATCCCAATCCCTTAGTCATTGTCTACTGAGGCCGAACTCCTCAAACAGTCGTTTAATCCTTCAAGCTTTAACCTCAGATTGCAAATGCCTGTCTTGATCCTCACTCATATCCGGTCAAATCAGAGCCACATGCCTTCAGCAACCCACCCGTCCCCCTTTACCTGCTCGGACGATCCAACAGCTCCGATCTCACGTGAAAGCCGGTCTGCCCCTCACTCCTAGTCGCAAAACCCTGCATATCTCCCCAGCTCTTTGTCAATTCCTAGCCCAACCTCCACCTCACGACCGGCCAAACCTCATTTCACCCGCTGATCTATAGCCGAATCCCTATTCTCTACAGCACACCTTACTCCGTCTCACATGCAGACAACGACTTTTTGCTCCTGCAAGACAACCTTTCGATCTTCTTCTTGTCGGGCATGATCCGATCCTCTTGTGCCGAAATCCCAGTCAAACCAGCTCACGACCTGCATCTCAACTGAACGTCGAAACTTCCTCGTTGAAGTCGAACACCTGCACCCTCCTCTGATCCAATCGAGCTTCTCCCTTAAGTGCCTTACCCAACGCCTCTACAAAAGGCCTCCAAACGGACTTCCTGTTCGTTTCATCCAAGCAAGCCAGCAAATCCCCACTCAACCGAACTTTATACAGTCATTCCAGCTTTACCTCACGTTCCCTCTTGTTCGTGGATCTCCCCTTCAGCTGAATATATCTACTCCCTCAAACAGCCATATACAGCCATTCGATTTCCAACCTTTCCTCAAGCCTGATCTACCTAGCTTAATACTCCCTCACATAAGAAGCAATTGAACTTCACTCCACGATCTCACCTTCCCTACCTATACGATTCTCAGTGCAGCCCTCTTAGACAGCCTACAACAACCCTTTCCTTCACCTTCATATAACAGCACAAAAAAAAGGAGAGATAAAAGCTGAATTTTAACTTTCTCTTCCCCCATTACAGCAACATCTGTTGCTTTAAATCTTCACTCCACTACCAGCCAAAGCCCTTCTCCCACACACATCTCCCCACCTAACCATTCCAAAAGAGAGAGATAGAGAGGAGGGGGGGGGGGGGGGGGGGGGGCGGGGGGGGGGGGGGGACTAAATTTTTTGTCTTATCATTAAAGAAAGAAAATAAAAGGAGAGATTTTTGCACACTCGTTGCCTTGCTTTAATCGCCACCATCACATCGCGCAGGTATAATCTCCCAACTTAAACCCTACTTTTGACGCTTGCAGCGAGCTAACGGACCACCCTACACGCTCATGTAGCATGGTAGGAGGGAACCCGGTGCGACGCTTGCGACGAGGCAGGTAGGCCTCAAAGCGCTCTCGTAGCTTGAAAAGGACAAAATTAAGTACCCTTAAGTGCTCTCTTAGCGTGATGGGGGAAAGAAAATTGCGCGCTTTCAAACAGGTACCCCGAAGACCCTTAAGTGCTCTCGTAGAGTGGCGGTGATTGAAGAAATGCGACCATGGTATCGCCTGACATCTACTTGAAGCGCTCACATGGCATGGAGGGTGAAGGCTATGACTCTCGGGTTTCTCCTAAACGGGTGAGACATCGGGAGGCTGTCGAAATTTGGACTGAACAGAGGACTTGATTTGAACTTGATTGAGCGCAGGGGACTTAAACAAATTTGTATAGAATTTGAACATAAACGAACTGCAGAGGACTATAATTGAACCTGGACTCGGATTGAACATGAGCTATAGGAAACTGAACATTGATTTGCGAGCGACAATAATTAACATGCAATGAATACAGCTCACCTCACAATCAACAATAAGCATGAAGGAGAGGATGACAACGAGTGCTATACACTGCTTGTGCGCAGACATAACGAACTTGTGGTAAATGCAGGCATTTACGAGCCGCTACAAGAAATACGTTGTGTGCATAGTAGTCTGTATGCAACGACTAGTGACCTCTAGATAGCTACTGACGGCTGGCAAGTAGATTTAATAAAACTTACAATGCACAATGACTCGTCAGCAAGAAGCAACAGGCAACCCATTGAAGTGCGATGGCATGCCATCGGATTTGCAACATATAAATGGACAGAAGGTGTGTACGAGCTTCCAAATAGAACGCTGCATTCAAATGATAGTTGCCTGCACAGTTGATCAACATTAACTATTCCAAAAACGCTCCCACACATATACTATAATATGTATACACACAAACACAAATAAATGTATATGCAATCATATACCTATATGGGCCCCGACGAGCGTGTTGTATTTACACACGTGACGTCTAAGTATGCTGTGCAGGCCAAGGAATGAACTTAAGTTCAAGTCTAATCCTTCTTCTTGATAGGACGGGAGTCGACACGACTTGAATTAATGAACAAATATACAGTTGTGGCATTGACCGGGATATTTGGTTCTATACATTCATATTAGACCTTCAAGGCCTATAACTAAAAAATTTCATTAAAAAAGTCAAAAGCCGGCATCAAACCCGATCCTCTGTCAGCAGTAAGACAAAGTCGATAAGATTCAACTGATAATTATAAAATGCCCCCCAAATACCTGTATGGGTCTCAGCGAGCGTGATGTATTCACACACGTGATGTCTGAGGATGCTGCACAGGTCAACAAATGAACTTAAGTTTGAGCCCGATCCTTCTGTGTGGATAGATAAGAGTCGACACGGCTCGAACTATCAAATAAATATACAGTCATGGCGTCGACAGAGATGTTTGTTTTAATGCGTTAATATTATGCCTTCAAGGCCTATAACAATAAAAATTCTCTAATAACAGTATAAAGCCTACTATGAACCCGATCCTTTATCGACAGTTGATAGAGTCAACAAGTTTCAATCAACAAAATAAAAACCGCCCATAAGTACCTTGATGATGGTTGTGTTGAACGTAGATCTCAACTAGAGAGGTTAATTTTAAATAATCAAAATGTCATTCAAATGCTCACAAAATTCAAAATTTAAAATACCAAGAAAATCCCAAAATTCAAATATTTAAAATCACAATTCAACTATCAAACACTTAAAGAAAAGTCCATCCACCCTCCGCAACAGTTTGCCGAGATGGATAAATTCAAATATCATCTTAGCTCATAAAGAGCTAATGTCTGGTCGAGAATATCATTATGATTCATTCTTAAACAGTTTCTTGCCAGCAAGGACGTGGCACGTGTCCTTTAACCGATGGTTTTGCTGCCAAATGGCACCGCAGGTAAACGGTTATGACTAGGACCCTCTGAACCAGGTGGTTTTGCCGTCAAAAGGCACCACTAAATTATGGTCATGGCCAAAGTCCAAATGCTCCCCAATGGCATCAAATCCTTGAGATATGAATCAATGGGATATGATCGATAGGGCACAAAGCCCTCTGTCAGCTAAGATGGATTCAAATTTGTCCCCTTAGACAAATATTCACCTCAGGTCTACAAGGTACCCTATATGACTATGATGCCCCAAGACGACAGAATCATGGGATCTTGATCGGGCTCATCATCTTTCCCTCACCATCAGCTTTAAGTGCAAAATAGTGAAATTTCAATTTTAAATATCAAACTTTCAAACACCCAAACCCATACTGCTACTATACACCAAATAATAAGTATCTCTACATATCTGTTTGACGACTAGCCTTAATCAAAAGTTCTCTCTCATTATCGGGAGGGGTAATTAACTATAGGGGCTTGCGCCTATAGGAAACCAGAACTTAGATCATAAAGTACTCGCAAAATGAGGGCAAAATCTCTAGGTAGTGTCTTATTTCAAACCCAATCTGCCTTCTAAAATTTACCTTAGAACCTAATTCGTTAAAACTCCCCGAAAGCAGGGGGAGGTCGGGCCCGCATTTTTGGAGTCCACAGGATTGTGCAGTGGTGTTTGCTTGTGGTCGGAAGACTTGGCAGAGGATTGCTAGCATTGGGTTGGACATCAGTCGGCACAGCAGTATAGGGTACGGTCGGGTTTCAGCCAATCTGGTGGAGCTCAGTCGGCAAAAGAAGACAGGGGATCGGAGGATTGGACGCTGTGGTTGAATGGCTCTGGGTGTCGGGTATCACAGCAGGTCGACGGGAAGGGATTTGGTGAAATCTGTCAGGGTGGCTTTTTGATCAGGTGGTCACGTGAAAGGAATAAAAAAAGGGCGAAGTTCTAGCTCTGCTTCGTTTTAACGACAACAGTGAAGTCCATCGAGGCAATCAGCGAGATTTGCGAGGATTTGCACAGAGACTTCGGATTTTGCATAGAGATTTGAGTTCAACGAGATACGAGGTGAGTTTAATGCTGATTTGAATTAATCTAATTTTGATTCTTTTATTAAATTAATAATAATATTAATTTAAAACGACAACAACAAGTCAATCACCTAAAATTGCTTCAATCCGCGTGCGATTTCCTTGATTTGCACGCAATCGTCTCGAAATTCGTGCCAATTTGCACACTGAATTTTCATTGGGCAAAATTATAGTTGATTATGAGTGTTGTTGACGCTTCGAACGCAACGGTGCAGTCCTTTTTTGCGATCGGGCGTTATTGGGCAACATCGCGCATCAATTTCAGGTGTCGATCGTCCCTTTTGACCAATCTCGTCCCATTTGACTACGAGGGGTTCCATGTTATGTGAATTCGATGTTCTGATTGCAACGGCTCAGTCCGTTCTGCAATTGGAGGTTGTTTGGCCCTTAAAGTAACTCGCCGTGCCAATGCGCGCACTGCTTGAATTGTCTTTTTCGCCTCTTTTCACGTGCATTTTGATGTAGGGGTCAACAATAAGTTTTAACGAATGATTTATAAATGCCAAGGCAATATTAGCATGTAGATGTCAATTATAGTAGCAAAATGATTTATGATTTCCTAATTGGTCTAAAATGCAAATAGAACTTGAGTTTGACACTTAATTTAATAGACCCAGGTGATAGGAGAATGATTGTGAACGAAAGTAACAAAGGATTTAAATCTCAGAGAATAATGATATGACTCAAACCACAAATATCTGAATGGAATAACTCAAAAGGGACATTACTAGGACTTGATTTGAAAGAGGGAAAGACATTCAATAATGTTTACTGAGTTCACAAACATTACATTTGAATTTAAAAAGGGAGTAAGAGATAGGAACAAACTCTAAGAATAGTGATGGTAAAGGATGACCCAAACTATAATGCCACTGGTATAGAGTGATGGTGAAAGAAAACTCAGAGATGATATTATTGGTTAGATTACATTCTATTAGCTTCAATGCCTCCATCAATTATTTTCTTTATACTGAGATCTTGAAATGCACAATGGTAATGCTAGAAGGCTAAAAAAGCAGTTGTGAAGATAAGATAGTGAATTTGAAATTAAATTTATAGAAAATTTGGGAATATATAATACATCTTGAAGAGATGAGCTCTTTTAGAGTGATAGAAAGTTTTTGTTAGACCCAATGATAAGTGATATACAATAAATGTAAAGACAGGAAAAAGAAACAAGTGGTATTTCGTATCATGCCATGAAGTTGTTGGTTATTACATATTAGAAATGATTTTTTTTATTAGGCTTAATTGACAATTTGACTCTTAACCTGACAAAATGGAGAAAAAGGATTCATGTAGCCGACCCCACATAATGAGATAAAAGGCTTGATATTGTTGTTGGTTATTACGTATCATATGTGAAGGGCATGAGAGTTTAGAATCCATAACATACCAAAGGAAGCAACCATAATATACTTAGAAGAGACATGACATATGAAGCAAACACAAATGTTTGAAAGTACTAAATAAGGTGATCATAATCATCTTAAGAAAATGGTTGATCTAAAAGAGATGGCAATGATTAGAGCGCCAAAGGTCGTTAGAATGTGCTAGAGGCATGCTGAGCAGCTGAGGGATATCCAAACTTGTATTAACATCATTCTAATGGTTGATTGGTGTGGACGAATTGAAAGTAAGAGGAATAGGCTTTTCCCTCATCAGTATGGCCGCAATAAGAGTAAGAGGAAAAGGATTTTTCCTTATGGTCATGACCACCATCAACCTTGACCACTACGATGCCCCATAGCAAGGGCATATTAGTTAGAAAATGAAAGAGATTGATCCAGAGGCTTAAGTGACCTAAAGAATGCTGGAGAGAGCATTAGCAATGTTAGGAATGATATATAGTTAACTATCATCGGAGATTGAACATGTTGGGGGATTGATGAAATCAAAAGAGAAATTTAGCAATGAAAAATTCCTCATTCAGTTTTTGCCAGTCGGTAGGATGAGTAGTAAATGGTGTATAATGGAGAAGTTCATCCCACTTTCCTTCCAAAGTATTGTAGTATACCTAAATATACAAGCCATATTGTTAAAGAGTAAAGACTTTAGAATATAGGGTGTAGACATGAGGAACATGATAGGCAATGCAATAGATGGTTCGAGACTATATAGCAACCAAGTGTGGACGGCATAATCAAATGCTTTCCATTAAAACTTGAGGGTGTTATCACAAGTCTGGGAAGACTTGAAGTTTGTCATGAGAACCGACAAATAAATGAAAAAACACGACCACAAGAGATATCAAGTACTATTGAATTTGATGATGATGCCATGGTAGATGAAGGTTGTGTCTTAGTAAGATGAGTGAGAGAAGTCATTACATTGTAAGGAGCGGCATAAAAAATCTAAAGAGGAACTCATATTATGGAGATGAGTGAAGACTAAAATATTATGCTTCAAGTAGGAGGAGAACGACATATGTGAGATATGACAAGGCCGAGCAGCAAGGATAATCGTGAGCACTCATTGAGCACAGGCGAGGCGAGGTTGATGTAGTTGGTGGTTTTGTGAGCGTGAACAACAAGATAGCAAGGTGGGAACCATCATTGGTTTGACGGGCAAGCAAGATAAGCAAGTGTGAGAACGAGTGAACATGGAAGATGAGCACATGAGCTAGGGGGGTCGGGGGAATTATCATTAATTATGAGATAAGAATTAAAGAGGACAATATCATTAATTATGATGATATTAAAATATAATTAGAAACATAGCTAATGTTAATCAACTATTAATACTTTCCTACAATATTATTTTCATTCTTGTACTTTCCAACATGTATTAATGACAAATTGTTAAATGGTAACAATAAACTATCTACAAAAAGGATTTGTCAGGAAAAACTTTGGCGTTATCCTATTTTCTTCTATATAGCATCGTTACCTTTAAAATATGAAAAGATTAAACCTCCATTTTCATTTTTATTTTTTCCTCAGTCAATGTTATTGTTTCCTTAATAGTGATTTCCTCCTTTTATTTATAACCTCAGCTCAATCATTTGGCAATAGGATAACTTCTCATCAGTGTAGTTTGTTCTTATGTAGGATATCGCTTTGGCATCAGTTTCTATGAGACCTATTCCTTTTGCACCAGTACTGGAAAAACTCGTTCTTACAGAAGACAACTATGGTTCAGTGAGGAGATTTTATATAGAGACTACTGAGGACAATGCGTTACCACTTTCCCTGCAACAAAGCATGTGTGAAACCAACCCTCCTGAGAAGGTTTTTCGGCTAAAAGGCTCAGATCATTCCCCATTCTTTTCGAAGCCTCAAGCTCTCCACAAGGTCTTGGTAGAGATAGCAAGTATTCCTCCTAAACAGAACTTGAAAACCAACCATGATCCTAGCATGTGATTCAACCTGTAAGACTTGCTCATATGATGCTATACATGTAGATGTGCATAAAAATTTGAAACTGATCAGACTCAAGTTGCATATTAAATACTTTTTTTTTTTTTGAGGTATTTCTCTTCTCATTGCTCAAGCTCCATGATGAGCTCTTCAAGCTCACACAAGCTCATATGGTTTAGAAAAGCATTAATGAGTTTCATATTTGTAACATCTTTGTTATATAAATGTTTCTATTCTTAAAGGAGGACTCTGATGAGACTTTATTCTCAGAAAAAAATTATATTAGAATCTTTTGAGCAGAGGGCATAAAAGATCAAGTAGAAGACAAAGGCATAAAAATAGAAGATATTTAAGTAACAACTTTTTTACTAGCAGAAAAGTTAAATATCATCTTGTCTTTTACATTCATAAATTCTCTTTCATATTCTAACACAAATTGTATCAGAATATCCTGTTGCATTTTTTGACCTGCATTCCTTTTCATTGCTCAAATAGTTGCTTTACCTTAGCACATATTTGAGAATTGCTGAAAAGTGGAGTCATATATGTGCTTGTTCTGACGATTGTTTCAGTCCTGCATCAAATATGTACTTCTTTGTGTGATCAGATTATGTTCAGAAAGGTTTGGCTGTTTGAATGCTTGTATGATGTACATGTTGGCCGCCTTAGATTAGATTCGCTTGTTTATTGACTGTTGGGCTTCCAGGGCACATTTTTCTCTATGTTATTTAGTTAAAAAAAAAAAAACCTTTGCAGAAAGTGAGTTAGAAAAATTGTCAATAGTTAGAATCTACTTCATCTCAACCTTAGTCTTGTAAGTATACATTTCATATCAGAGATTTGATTCTGAAAACTTGTTGATCTGTTGACCTCCACACATCCGTCAAATTAGCGCAAACAAAAGAGGTAAATTTGGTGACCTAAGTGATGGTTGGCGGGTGCGACGTATCACGTAAATGGTCAAATGGCCTCCGATCGTCAAACGGACTGCGCTGCTGCGATCAGAACGTCGAATTCATTTAAGAGGGAGCCCCTCGTATTCAAATCGAGCAAGAATGGTCAAAATCGGCAACTGACACCCAAAATTGACACGCGATGCTGCCTAAATAATGTCCGATTGCAAAACAGACTTTCGCCGTTGCTTCCGAAACACCCGAGTCACTTCAAATCAACTGTAATTTTGCAAAATGAAATTCGCATGGGAGAAATAGTGCGGATCCCGTGATAATGATGTGCGAATTTTGAGAAAAAGTACGTAAATCGAGATAAAATCTCTCAGTTTCTTTTTTAATTATCATGATAATGTTATCATGATAACTGTTGCAGACTCAAATATACGCGGCGATAGAGTTTAATATTTCCGTCTCAGCGTTGTACGTATATCCAGCACACAAACAGAAGAGTGAAAGAAACACCAGGATTTTTACGTGGAAAGCCCTGAAAAAGGGAAAAACCACGGGGCCACGCCCAGTTGAAAAAGTTCCACTAGTGTTGTTTGAAATACACGAGGCTGACTCGTCCTTTAACTTCAGGACGATCAGATTACAATGAGTATCAATTACAAGGCCAAGCAGAGTTCCAACGTCACTCGGGCGTCAGACAGAATTCCGGCGTCACTTGGAAAGAAGTCCGGCGTCACTCGGACGTCGGGTAGAATTCTAGCGTCGGGCAGAATTCCGACGTTGCTCCCGTGTCGGGCAGGGCTCCGGCGTCCCTCGGGCGCCTGGTGGTGCTTCGGTGGTGTTCCGGCGGTGTTCCGGCGGTGTTCCGGCGGTATTCCGGCGGTGTTCCGGCGGTGGTCGAGGAGGAGTTATTCCCTCCTAGGCTTCTCTTCTCTTCCTTCTCTTCTTCTCTTCTTGGCTTGGGGTCCCCTCTTAAGAGAAATGAGGGGCTATTTATAGTTTTTCTGGAGTGGCATAGCCCGTAAATAGATGAAGGATCATGGGCAAATAAGGAGTGATCCGGACGAACGGTCGATATTGAATCCCTTGATCGTGAGCCGTTTATCAAGAATTTGAAGGTCTTAATGATATCAGAATTCTGCGATCTTGGGCTCGTTGGATTCGTCTCGTCGAGCCGCTCGATTTGAGTATAAGCTCGTCAAAATCGGAGACCGTTTGGTAACTCAAATTGCTGTTTGATGCTTCCAACAGCGCTTCGGGTACTTGATTTGGACTTGTTTGAGCTCGGATTGAGTCGAATTTGGTGTTGTTGGATTCGTATTTCCGAGACGCTCAGTTCGACTATAAGCTTGCTGAAATCGGAGTTTAAATGGTCTCCGAATTAATTTTTGAAGTTTCCGACTTGAGTTTTTCCTCGAGATTCGTGCCCGATCAAGATAATTTTTTGGCGATATATCAGTTGCCCCCCTATTTTCGGACGTCGAAGCTCCATGAGTCCGAAAATACTTTCTCCGGTATTTTACGTTGGCCGAATCGCAAAAAATTGCGTTCCAGAAATTAAATGTTTGCTCGAACTTGATCATAGAGGCCCCGTTGAGCTCCGAAAGTGTCAAAATTGAGTCCGGAACGTCGAAAAACGTGTCCGGGGACCCCAAAAACGTCGAATTTGGACCGTCCGGGCCCAAAATCGGAGCCCGATAACGCGTAGGCGGCCGAACCGGCCGGCCGGCCGGCCGGCCGCCGGCAGCCGCCGGCGGCGGCGCCCGCGCGGGCGCGCGGGCAAGGGGCGCGCCCCTTGGCGCGCTCCAGCAGTTAGAAAAATTTTTTTTTTTTTTTTTTTTTTTTTTTTTTTTTGCTGTGGGGCCCGCATGGATTATAAAAAATCCCAAAAATCCGAAAAAATCCGAAAAAATTCCAAAAAATTCCGAAAAAATTCCGAAAAATTCCGAAAAATTCGAACTTTCTTCTAGAAGCCTCCTCCCTCCAATTTTCAAACATTTTCCCCCTCTTTTTTTTAATTTTTCCCTCTCTTTCTTTCCCTTTTTCATCCTATAAATACACCCCTTGGGGTAGGGGACAAAATGCCCCTTTCTTCCTCTTCTATTCTCCCTCTTGCTTCTGGCATTTTGAGGCATTCCGCTGTTTTTGAGTAGGTGACTTTCCCTACTCGACTCGGCGCCCCTCTCTTTGCGCAGAAGTTAGCGGATTCCTCTCTTCTCCCCTCTAGCTTCCGGCATTTTGAGGCCTTCCGCTGTTTTTAAGTAGGTGACTTTCCTTACTTGATTCGGCGCCCCTCCTTTTGCACAGAAGTTAGCGGTTTTCCCTCTTTTTTCTCTCATTCTGGCTTTCTGACAGTTGAGGCATTCCGTTGTTATTCAGTAGGTGATTTTTCCTACTTGAGACAACGCCCCTCCTCTTGTGCAGGAGTTAGAAATTTCTTTTCTTTTTCATTCCTTCATGTGGAGGTGAGATGTTAGTCGGAGGGAGTCTGACGGCGGTCAGCGGCCGGGCGGTGGTCCGACGAAGGTCGGGCTGAAGTTCGATGGCGGTCCGCGACCGGGCGATGGTCCGACGAAGGTTGGGATGAAGTCCGGCGGCGATCAGCGGCCGGGTGGAAGTTCGGCGGTGGGAAGAAGTACGGCGTCGGGTAGAACTCCGACGAAAATCTGTCGGCCAGAAGAAGTCCCACGACGGGTAGAAATTTGGTGTCGGGTAGAAGCCCGACAAACATCTGACGACAGGCAGAAGTCCGACGTCACGTAAAAGTACAGCGTCGGGTAGATATCCGACGGGGGTCCGACGACTAGCAGAAGTCCTCCAACGGAAGGAAGCTCAGCATCGAATAGAATTTCGATGTTAGTTTGTCGATGATGGACGATCGGGTGGAAGTCTGTTGGCAGTCAACGACCAAGTTGGGAGCAGAAGGAGAGAGTTCAACGGTGCTGCTATCAGCAGTTGAACGAGAAGCCGATGATGGCTGATATGAAGTAAAGGACCGCCGGCAGATATCCGACGAAGGGTTGATGATGACGGGTGTCCAGTGGCATTGTGTTAAGGCAATATTCATCCATACTGAAGTGTGCCAACATCAGATATTACTGGATCAAGGGACCGAAGTAGTGTGATATGCCCACATTTTAGCAATACACTAACACTGAGTGGAGATCTGATGATGATCCAGTTATGTCCTTTCTTTGAAGGAGCTGTTGTAGGAGATGCTTGCGTGTAGTAAGGGAGAAGTCACTTAAATCCACCAAGGATATTTGACTGTGTTAAAGTTGCTTATTGCTTGATGATACTAGTTTGTACGGATGATGCCAATGTACTTTTCAATTTCAACTTCTAGTGAGAATAAATGTACACCTGAATCTGGATTTATGTAACTCCAATGATATTGTATATGAAATGAGGATTTGTCCCCTAGAGGGACCTGAATTGTTATTGCATCTGTAAGACATGCTTTGTGCTTTTGATGTATTATTAGTCTGAACGAATGTGAGAGACATCCTTTTAGGATGTTTGACATATTTGAGACTGTAGGTCAAAGCCCTTGCTTGATGACGTTAACATGTATGGAAAAGGTCGAGAGAATCCACCAAGGATGTGAGACCTTTCCGAGGTTGTATGTCAGAGCCTTTGCTTGACGACGTTAACTTGTATGGAGGAGGTCGAGAGAATCCACCAAGGATGTGAGACCTATCCGAGGTTGTATGTCGGAGCCTTTGCTCGACGACGTTAACCTGTATGGAAGAGGTCGAGAGAATCCACCAAGGATGTGAGACCTATCCGAGGTTGTATGTCGGAGCCTTTGCTCGACGACGTTAACCTGTATGGAAGAGGTCAGGAGAATCCACCAAGGATGTGAGACCTATCCGAGGTTGTATGTCGGAGCCTTTGCTCGACGACGTTAACCTGTATGGAAGAGGTCGGGAGAATCCACCAAGGATGTGAGACCTATCCGAGGTTGTATGTCGGAGCCTTTGCTCGACGACGTTAACCTGTATGGAAGAGGTCGAGAGAATCCACCAAGGATGTGAGACCTATCCGAGGTTGTATGTCGGAGCCTTTGCTCGACGACGTTAACCTGTATGGAAGAGGTCGAGAGAATCCACCAAGGATGTGAGACCTATCCGAGGTTGTATGTCGGAGCCTTTGCTCGACGACGTTAACCTGTATGGAAGAAGTCGAGAGAATCCACCAAGGATGTGAGACCTATCCGAGGTTGTATGTCGGAGCCTTTGCTCGACGACGTTAACCTGTGTGGAAGAGGTCAGATCGAATCCCCCTGGGATTGATCATCCAGTGATTGAGACACAATAAAGATTGTGTATTTCTCGAATCAAGGATAAAGAGACTATATTTGTCAGTAGTTTTTCATTGTCATTTATATTCTTTTTTAAAGAAAGAGACAATATCAAAACTGGACGAACAACACATTATATTACTGTAAGACAATACAATAATTCCCTTGAACAACAAAAGAGATACATATAGGGACAACCACATCATTTGACTTGGTAGAAATACTAAGGACATTAGAGTGACATCCTACTGATCATAGAAGAGATACATGGTGACACATGACAAGTAGTATTACTAACACAAAGGTTCAAGTTGCAGCATTACTCAATCTCACCAACCATTTGAATATTATTCAATGGTTGTCTTTGTTGTTGTTGATTTTGCCCCCCAGTGGGGCGAGCTTCTTCTCGGGTAGGTGGGTTCCCAATAAACTGTCGAAGATAGCCCTGGCGGATAAGTCTTTCAATCTCATCCTTAAGTTGCCAACATGCTTCAGTAGTGTGGCCACGACTACGATGAAAGTGACAGTACTGATCTTGATTTCCTGTATTTGGCTTCAAAGGATGCGGCCATTTCACTTTGTCCTGATCTTGAATCGCCATTAACACATTTGCTCGAGATGTATTGAGCGGAGTGTACTCTTTCTCCTGCCGAGTTTCTCGTTGTGGTAATGGGGGCCTAGAAGGTAGATTGCTATTCCCTTGCTTTTTCCATTGTGATGAGGGAATTTCCACCTCAGATGCTCCCTTGCGCTTCCCAGTGGTTTGCTCGAACTGTTTTCTATGAGCATTTATTGCCTCATCTGCAGATATCTGCGCCTCCACACGATGGATCAGATCGGCATATGAATGAACAGTGTCGCGCATAAGTGCCGAATAGAAAGGACCAGGACGAAGGCCTCCAAGGAAGACCCCTCGGAGCAATTCTGGGTTTAGTCCTGGAATCTGTCGTGCCTCGGTGGAAAATCGCTGAAAGTACTCTTTTAACGATTCTCCCTCGTTTTGACGAATCCCGGAGAGGTGGGAAGAATCTTTAGCAATTCTTCGATTGGCTACAAACTGTTCAACGAAGGCTTTGGCCAATTTGACGAATGAAGGGATCGTTCCAGATGGAAGAGAATAGAACCATGTTCGCGCCTGTCCTTTGAGTGTAGCAGGAAAAACCTGACATAGGAGGGCATCCGAAGCTCGCTGGATATGCATGATGGTTCTATAATGATCGATGTGCTCGTACGGGTCGGATGTCCCGTCGTAGGAATCAATGCTCGGTAGTTTAAATCCTACCGGAATAGCGTGTTGAAGAATAGCTTCTGTCAAGGGTGACGACTCCTGCAAGTCCCACTGACGAAGGGGTTGCCTTATGCCTCCTGCAGGGAACTCTTCTCGAACCAATCGTCGTAGTTCGTGGCGTAGGGTATTGCGAGGGAGCTCAGCAATGTGATGTTGGGCTAGCTCCTCAGGGAGGTCTTGAGGAAGGAGAGATTGCCGACCTGTGTGCGGAGGATGGGTAGAACTTGCTGTATCAGCCAGTTCGTTATCTTGATGTGACTGCGAATGCCTCCTGGGTGGAGGAAGAGGAATCTCAGCTTGAAGATGTTCGATTTGAACAGCTTCAACACGTGGCGGATCTCGAGGGAGAACCTCCTCCTGAGGTGCTAGGGTCGGTTGTCGAGTCTCTCGCAGGAGGTGTAGGATCTCGTTTTGAGATTCTTCCATCTTTCGGATTCGCTCCTCCAAAGAAGGCCCTGAGGTTCCTTCTCCAGCAATGTGTTGCCCCCCAGGAAGAAAGGAGACAGAAACTTGATGTCCACGATTTATAGACTGGTTTCTGGATTGGGGAGAGTGGGAGCGGGAGGCTCCTATGAGGCGATTGCTACGCCTATTGACCATCGTAGCAATACTTGAAGTTGTGGGATAAGTTTCCCACAGACGGCGCCAAACTGTTGCAGACTCAAATATACGCGGCGATAGAGTTTAATATTTCCGTCTCAGCGTTGTACGTATATCCAGCACACAAACAGAAGAGTGAAAGAAACACCAGGATTTTTACGTGGAAAGCCCTGAAAAAGGGAAAAACCACGGGGCCACGCCCAGTTGAAAAAGTTCCACTAGTGTTGTTTGAAATACACGAGGCTGACTCGTCCTTTAACTTCAGGACGATCAGATTACAATGAGTATCAATTACAAGGCCAAGCAGAGTTCCAACGTCACTCGGGCGTCAGACAGAATTCCGGCGTCACTTGGAAAGAAGTCCGGCGTCACTCGGACGTCGGGTAGAATTCTAGCGTCGGGCAGAATTCCGACGTTGCTCCCGTGTCGGGCAGGGCTCCGGCGTCCCTCGGGCGCCTGGTGGTGCTTCGGTGGTGTTCCGGCGGTGTTCCGGCGGTGTTCCGGCGGTATTCCGGCGGTGTTCCGGCGGTGGTCGAGGAGGAGTTATTCCCTCCTAGGCTTCTCTTCTCTTCCTTCTCTTCTTCTCTTCTTGGCTTGGGGTCCCCTCTTAAGAGAAATGAGGGGCTATTTATAGTTTTTCTGGAGTGGCGTAGCCCGTAAATAGATGAAGGATCATGGGCAAATAAGGAGTGATCCGGACGAACGGTCGATATTGAATCCCTTGATCGTGAGCCGTTTATCAAGAATTTGAAGGTCTTAATGATATCAGAATTCTGCGATCTTGGGCTCGTTGGATTCGTCTCGTCGAGCCGCTCGATTTGAGTATAAGCTCGTCAAAATCGGAGACCGTTTGGTAACTCAAATTGCTGTTTGATGCTTCCAACAGCGCTTCGGGTACTTGATTTGGACTTGTTTGAGCTCGGATTGAGTCGAATTTGGTGTTGTTGGATTCGTATTTCCGAGACGCTCAGTTCGACTATAAGCTTGCTGAAATCGGAGTTTAAATGGTCTCCGAATTAATTTTTGAAGTTTCCGACTTGAGTTTTCCTCGAGATTCGTGCCC
This sequence comes from Dendrobium chrysotoxum, assembly GCA_019925795.1. Classification (NCBI taxonomy): domain Eukaryota; kingdom Viridiplantae; phylum Streptophyta; class Magnoliopsida; order Asparagales; family Orchidaceae; genus Dendrobium; species Dendrobium chrysotoxum. Next base: position 98,139,920 of record CM034314.1, read on the forward strand.
GATCAAGATAATTTTTTGGCGATATATCAATAATAATATAATTTATTATTATTATTATTATTATTATTATTATTATTATTTAAAAAATAAAAATATAAATATAATACCGACTCAAATCTCTGCTCAAGTCGTATCCTACCGCTCGTTACAGTTATCCCATTCCATGTAGGCTTTGTACTGTTGCGTCTCTTCCCTCGTACTATGCGCAAATCCCGCATTCACTCTATTTCGCGCTCCCATGCTCGCTATTAAAACGAGAGCAAACGAAGCTCTCGTGTTCTTTCTTCATTCTGGTCATAAGCTCTTGCCTTCGCTTCTTTCCTCACACACGAGCTCCAATCCCGCCTCCTCCCACGCTCAACTCCAGCAACCAATACCTCAACCGTTCGCACCCAGCAAGCCAACCTCCCCCAACTCTCCCATTTCGATTGAGACCAGCACCCAATCCCGACCTTTGCCCAATCCGACCCCTTAATCCAGATGAAAGCCGCAAACGGCCGATCATTCCCTCACACGAAGCCCGACCCAGCCTCTACCTCATAGCAGACAGAGACCCTATTCCGATCCCTCTCTCCGTCTCTGCCTGTACCCAACCACTCACGAAACCTATTGTGCCGACCGACCCTCTGCAACCTGGCTCTAACTTCCGTTTCTTCCCAACACCAGGTTCAATCCACAGTCCCGTCAAATAGCCGACCTCACCTGCACTTCAATTCTCTCGTCTTCTCCCTGTCTCCGACCCCATCCCGCTCAACTAACGGTGTCAAAATTTGACCCACCTAAAACCCAACCCGACCCGAAAAATTTTGGGTTAGGATCAACCCGTTTATAATCTGAGTCGGGTTCAAGTTCGGTAATCTGACCCGTTTATAAATTCCGTTGAAAAAAACCCGAAAAGAACTCTGAATGACTCGGTTTACACACACCTGATGACTAACCCGTGACCCGTGCCCTCATCATCTCTTGAACATGCCCTCGTCGTCTCGTGAAAGTTTGTGGCCAGACGGCCCAGACCCCCTCCAGCGGACCCACACCTGTGTCGTGCCGTTGCCGGGGCCGACCTAACCGTGATGCGATGCCAGAGCCGTCGTCTCCTGCATACCTCCATGATCGCGGTCGCCGTCACCGACACTGAGCCACTGACGCCTCATGGCTCAAGCTCTCGACCTCACCGACTAACCCTGCCTACGGCCTTACGGTCCCAATTCACCCTGACTGCGCTCGTCATCGTACTCGCCTGTTTTTGAATCTAAATGGGTCCGAGGGTCGAGTCGGGTTAAGCTGGTAACCCATGCGAGTTGGATCTGGGTTGAAATACTTAATCCGTTTGCAAAAATAGGTTGGGTTCGAGTTGGGTCAATTAGTGTCGGGTCAATTCCGGATTGGACCCGAACCTGATCTGGACAGCCCTACGCCCAATGTCAGCTTGCCCGATCGCCCCTCTTAGCCAAATCCCGATCCTCCTTGCTCAGCTGAGACCAATGCCCCACATCCGATCCCAATCCTCCCAACCGAAGCACCCAACCCGACTGCTGCCTTCGATCTGTCAAGCTGCCCAATCCCGATCTACACAGCCGCGACCTACACTGTGCCACCAATCTCCGATCTTCAGACCGACTCCCCACTCGACAGCACAACCACAGCCTTCCTCATGTTCCTTACTCAATCGAACCCAATCGAGCACCTCACATCCGATACTTAGCTCCAGCAGCCATACCATGCCGCAACTGGCATCCAACTCTCACAGCCGAACCAAACTCTGATTCCCTCTACCCTATCTGACATAGCCACAGACGCAACCCTTCTGATCTCTGTGTCGACTTCCAATCATCCGTAAATCACCACACCTGTACCTGGATTCCCCTCCTCCTCCAAACACAACAGCTGCCTACCCACTTCTCTGCCTAAACCTGCAACAACTACAAGTCCATACTACAACAACACTCCAAAACAACCACAACTCCACAGCAAACCCACCAACCCAGCCCACAATCTCCCCTCTTCACTACATCAGCCCATTCCGCTCCCTCTGCTATTATCACTAATAGTTATTATTATTAATTTTTATTAGTATTTATTATTATTATTATTATTATTATTATTATTATTTTTTGAAAAAAGAAGAAAAGAAAGATAAAAAAAGAAGAGGAAAAGACAGAAAAAGAGAAAAATAGAAAAAAAAGAAAGAAAAATAAAAAAGAGAGAAAATCTTTATGCTTTGTTATCGTTGCCGTCACTTTAACACCAACACCGTCGTTGCTTCACTCCTCAAGATATAACTCCCCTAAATCTTAAAACTTAAATCCTATTCTCGGCGCTCGCGACGCACCGAAAAATCACATATGCATGCTTTTTTTAGCGTGGTGGGAGGGAACCTGGTGCGGCGCTTGCGACGAGACGGGTAAGCTTTGTGCACGCTTTTCTTAGCATAAGAAGGTAAAACTTAAGTACTCGTGTACAATCTTCAGTATCTACGAAGAAAAATTACGCATTTTTAAACAGGTACCCTTGAAGACCCATGCATGCCTTTCTTGGCGTGGTGGAATTGAATAGTACGGTCACGTTGTCACCCGACATCAATCATGCACGTCTTTCTTGACGTGGTGGGCAGGCTAATAGTCCCCAAATTTTTTCTAAACAGAGGAGACACTAGGAGGCTGTCGAAATTTTGATTGACAAGAGACTTGATTTGAATAAATGGCAGGGAACTAAACATACAAGTTGGACCACAGGGAACATGACCTAATGTTTAAAATTAAAAATACAATGTGTGCAATAATGAAAATCTAATATCAATGAACGAACATAAGGCAAGTGGCGAGCATACTTTCAATGCATGTGATAATTCACCCATAAATAATGAAATTAAAGTAACTTGTGATGTTTAGCTAATCAATCCACAGGCAAGAACTAAGATCTAGCGATAAATATGAACTCCTATGAATCGATGTAGGAGGTTTATCATGCACACAACACCTCACCTATGAGCAAAGGAGGAAATTTTGTGATGCAAACATCACAGTTTATCAAAGAGCGAGAGCAATAGACTTTTGATGAAAATATCAGTGTCATCATGCAAAAATTACATGTAGGCCACAAAGAACCCTTAATACATGTTCGACAGATTGTCCATGGATGATAGTGAAAGACATGCAAGTGAATATAGCAGCTTGCTGACCAACCAGCATGAATAAGGGAATTAGTGGTGAATGCAACTCACCCGGCAGTTAACATTAATTGTCAAATGAACACACACACATTCACTCGCAAACAATAATACTTATAGCCGCCCTATAAACACACTCAAGAGAATGTGCGATGAATGCAATAATATTCTTACAATCAATCTCAATTAGGTTTTCAAGCTAACACATCAATCTCTTATAGACAATTGAGCTTGATGTACAATGAATGCAATGTCAACATCAAATTACAAATGAGCACACCAATTTGCATGTAGCAATGACGGAGGATATGTTGCAAGTATGATAGTTCCTCTGTGAACGTAGACATACAAAATGTCACTTGCAAGCAAGGGCCGATGATCGCAGAGATGCAAATACCTGTTAGCAATGACAAGATTTGTCGTATGTACAATAGCATGCCTACGGTTGATATTCAACGATAGGCAATGGATGCTACGACACCCCTACAGTCAACAATCCTTCAATGTTAGAAAAATACATTAATCCCTAGCAAACAAAGGCGGTCGATATGCAGCGAATATAAGCACCTACAAACAGTTGTAGAAGATCTGTCTTATGTATAATGTATTATCTTCCAGCAAATATAGAAAAGTCAAAGTAAATGCAAATGCTGATGAGCAGCACTAGAAAGATCTACATTCAATGTAACTTGCCTATAGGTGATAGCAGAAGACCCATAGTGCATACAATGGTCTACTTACAAGCAATGACAGTAGATGCATTGCAAGAATAATGAATCCCCTACAAGCATAAATGATGAGATTGCAATGAGTGTACATGCTGTGTACATGCAAAAGCAACGAGCCAGTGATAAATGCAAGCATCTACGAGCCACTATAGGATATTCGTTAGTGCACAATAGCTCGTTTGCAAGAAGCAGCGGGCGACCCATAGCATAGTGTTATGACCCGCTTAAAAGCAATAATGAAAGATTCACGCTGAACATAGTTCACCTACATACAACAGCTAGTGACTCTTGAATACCTAATGCTAGAGCATGAATAATGTTAAACAAAGCTTGCAATGCATCATAGCTCGCTCATAAGAGGCAACGAGCGACCCATAACGAAATACTACAATTCACCTGTAAGCAGAAGCAGGGAATTCGTAGTAAAAATTACGGGCCACTGGTAAAGTGAGGTAGCAAATTTGCAACGCCGGGCTATCATACCAGATATCAGCTCACTTGCAAGAGACATGAAGGAGGTCTCTAACGCACTTCACAACGTATCTGCTGGCAAAAATGTACTCTTGTAGGCTGAATATTTAAGAAAATAACAGATTGTAGAAGACGAAATAAGCTAAACAGCACTGTCGATGCACGACAAATGAAGCTCAACGTCCGTTAAATAATGTCACTGGATTTGCAACATTCGTATAAGCGGATAGAAGGCATTCATTGGCTCTTAAAGGAAGCTCGTACATCTTTCAAATGATCACTAGTTGCCAACAAGAGTTTAGTGCTGCATGGCAGTCTACCTACAATAAGCATCAGACAACCCATAACGTAGCGCTACGATTCACCTGCAAGCAGAAGTAGGGAATTTGTAGTAAAAGCTACATATCACTAGTGGAGGGTTCTAGATACATCGTACAGTGTATTTGCAGGCAAAAATATGCTCTTACGAGTTGAATACTGAAGAAAATGATAGCTCGCAGAAGATAAAATGAGCTAAACAACACCATCGAATCCGCGACACGTTCAAACGAACAGAACGCTTCTATAGGCCTCTAAATAGAAAGTTGCGCACACTCAAATGATAATCATTCGCATAGTTGATTAGTGTCAAACACTTTAAAATGCTCTCCCACATGCATTGCAATAGGCAGAAGGTTTCATTCAAGCGTGACATCTTGCATTGCAAGGTGCATTATGTTGTAGTAGTGCATCACATTAACATGCAAGATGCTTCGTGTAAAACAAGCACACTACATAATATGCAAAATATATCATGCAAGTACATGCTCCAACGTACATAATGCATTATGCAAGTGTACGACACAAGCACATCATAACTGCATGTAGTTAGGAATGAGTAGACATGTTGCAAGCATCCTCACCTAGCATATGAATGTACTAGATGCATACACATTACTGCATTATGCTACTGCGCAACATGTAAAATATCATGCAAGAATGACTTAGTAACATGTAAATACAAAATGTATTATACATGCATCATGCATGATGCAAATACACATGCTAACACACAAACAACATGAGTGTGTATGCATAACATACAGGTAAGTAGCATATGTCTACTGCATTGCATATAAATAGTCGCTACACAAATACATCATGCAAAATGCATTCAATAGCTTGCATGAGCCCCAATGAGCATGATGTTTGCACACACATGATGTATGAGGATGCTGCGCATGTCAAAAAATGAACTTAAGATCGAGCTCAATCCTTCTATATGAATAGATAGAAGTTGACACGGCTCGAACTATCAAACAAATATATAGCCACAACGCCAACCGACATATTTATTTTATACAATCATATTAGACCTTCAATGCTTATTACAAGAAAAATTCATTAATAAAGATATAAAGTCGACGACGAACCCGATACTTTGTTAGCAAGTTAACATATTTGACAAGGTTCGACCAACAAAATAAATTGCTCATAAAAATCCCAATTGTTGTGTCCTGGAATATTCGCGGCGGTAGAGAGTGATATAGTCTAGCGTCTTACCTTTGTACGAAGATCCATCACACAAACAGATAAATAAGTAGTGGTGTAGAGCTCATAAAAAACACCATAATTTTTACGTGAAAACCCTTGAAAAGGAGAAAAACCACGGGGCCTAGCCCAGTTTGAATGAATCCACTAATATTTGCAATTGATTATAAATGAGGCCCTTCCTTAGAAGGAATGTCTTGGCTTGATGTAGAAAATATACATCATACAGAGTGCATTACATGCTGGCAGTTGGAAGAATCAGCGTTAATATGTCTATTTGGGGTAGTGAAACCATAGTCGATGAGCGATATATGTCGGAAGGACCATAATTGGTGATGGTTGTTAGGACAGTCGTAATCAGTGGGCGACGAAGGTCAGGAGAACCGTAATAGACGGGCGACAAAGGTCGGGAGGACTGTAGTCGGCGGGCGACGAAGGTCGGGAGGATCGTGGTCGGTGACGGAGGTCGGAAGAATCGTAGTTGACGGTCGATGATAGTAAGGACTGTGGTCGGCAGGAGACGGAGGTCAGGAGGGTCGTAGTCGGTGGACGACGGAGGTCAGAAATGCCATAGTCGGTGATAGTGGTTGGAAAAATCGTAGTCGGGGAGCGACAGAGATTGGGAAGACTATAATTAAGGGACGGTGGTCGGAAGGACCATAGTTGACGATGGTTGATGGATGGACCGTAGTTGGCGGGCGACGGAGGTCAGGAGAATCGTAGTTGGGAAACGATGATCGGAATGATCGTAGTCGACGGGCAACGGTGGTCAGAAGGACCGTAGTCGGTGGATGACGGAGGTCAGAAAGACCATAGTCGGTGATGGTGGTTGGAAGAACCGTAGTCGGCGGGCGATGGAGGTTGGAATGACCATAGTTAAGCGATAGTGGTCGGAAGGACCGTAGTTGACGATGGTCGATGGAAGGACCGTTGTCGGCTGGCGACGGAGGTCATGAGGACCATAGTTGGGCAAAGATGGTTGGAATGACCGTAGTCAGCAAGTAACGATGGTCAGAAGGACCGTAGTCGGCAGGCAACAGAGGTCAGGAGGACCGTAGTCGGCGGGCAACAGAGGTCAGGAGGATCGTAGTCGGCGGGCAACAAAGATCAGGAGCACTGTAGTTGGGCGACAATGGTTGGAATGACCATAGTTGAAGTCCAGCGGTGATCGGGAAGAACTCCAGCGGTGGTCGGCGGACTAGCGAAAATCTGGTGGTGGTCGGCGAACTTACAGTAGTCTGGTAGTGGCCGGGAAAAACTCCGGCGGTGGTTGGCGGACTGTCGGAAGTCCAGCGGTGGTTAGAGGACTGGCGGAAGTCCGGCGGTAGTTGGTGGACGGGTGGAAATCCGGCGATGGTCGGCGGACTAGCAAAAGTCCGATGGTGGCCGGGAAAAACTCCGGCGGTGGTCGTCGGCAAGTCAGCTTCCAACTTTTCTTCTCCCCTCCTTTCTTTCATGAGAAAAATGGGGGCCATTTATAGTTTTTTGAGAGTGTCATGGCTTGTAAATATATGGAGGATCGAGGTCAAAATGGGAGTGGTTTGAATGGACGGCCGATATTGATCCCCTTGATCGTGAACCGTTTAATGGCCATTTGAATGTCTTAATGATATCAGAATTTAGTTATCTTGGGCTCGTTGGATTCGTCTCGTCGAGCCGCTCGATTTGACTATAAGCATGTCACGTTTGGAAGTTGTTTGGTAATTTGAATTATGATTTGAACCTTCCAAATGCGCTTTGGGTCTTTGATTTGGACTCATTTGGGCTCAAATTGAGTCGAATTTGGTGTTATTGGGTTCGTATTTTTGAGACGTTCAGTTTGACTGTAAGTTTGCTGAAATCGGAATTCAGATGGTCTCCGATTTAATTTTTAAATATTCTAACTTTATTTTGCCTCGAGATTCGTGCCTGATCAAGATAATTTTTTGATGATATATCACCAATGATGGCTATGATGATAGAAAATCTCATCCGAAGGGGATCCTAAACTATTAAAATGCCTCCCAAATTATCATAAAATAAATTCAAATCAACTTCAACGTCATCTCGATGATGGATGTGTCGAATCCAAATCTCAACCAGAGGGGGTTAATGTTTAAAGACCTATCAAATATCTAAAGCTCCATATTTTCTAATAATATTAATATTTAAAATTGAAATAAATCACCTAAACACTTAAAGGAAAGCCCATCCATTCTCTGCAATAATTTGCCAATTTGGACAAGTTAGAAAATCATTTTAGCTCATAAAGAGCGAATGTCTGATCGAGAATATCACTAGGATTCTTTCTCAAACTATCTCTTGCTAGTAAGGACGTGGCACATGTCCTCTATACAGTGGTTTCTCCGCAAAATAGCACCACTGGTAAACAGTTATGACCGAGATCATATGACCGAGTGATTTTGCCGCCAAATGGCACCATCAAATTACGGTCATGGTTAGAGCCTATATGTTTCCCAATGACTTCAAATTCTTGTGTAATGAATCAATAGGATATGATCGATAGGGTACAAAGCCTTCTGTTAGCTAAGGTGGATTCAAATATGTCCCCTTAGACAAATATTCACCCAATGTCTACAAGACGCCCTTAGACAAAGCAACCCATGGTGCTGACAAGGATCCTTCGGTCAAGTTGGGTTGACTACCTCCTGTCTAAGTAGACTAGAGACCATATGATGACCCGGGACAATGAAACCATGGGATCTTGATCGAGTCTATCATCATTCCCCCCACCATCCGCTTTAGTACAAGGTGGTGAATTTCTTATTTTAAATATTAAAATTTTAAATATCAAATCATATTGCTACTATATGCTAGATACTATGTATCTGTGAATACTATTTATCTATTCGACCACTAGCCTTAATCGAAAGTTCTCTCTCGCTATCGGGAGGGGTAATTAACTATAGGAGCTTGCGCTTATAGGAAACCTGAACTCAGATCATAAAGTCCTCACAAAATGTGGACGAAATCTCTGCGTAATGTCTTATCTAAAACCCAATCTGCCTTCTGAAAATTTTCCTCAGAGCTTACTCATTAACGATTCAAAAAAGAGAAAGGGGACGAATTTTCGGAGCCCACATGATCTAATGCTAGTTTTCTGTCGGAGTCTTGGAACAAAAAAGAGTAGTCGACCATGACCAGTTTAATAGACTTGCTCTCTTTTGATTTTCATTTGATCATTATTTTTTTTTTGTTGCTCTCAATATTTTTTTGTGCTAGTAAACTACTTTTATAACAACTTTCAAAAAGATCACTTTCTCCATAATAATTTTACAATCATTTTTACAAAAAATTACAACCATCTCAAACAAACCCTTAATCTTTCATCTGAAATCAAATATGTTATGATGATTTTGGTGGATATTTATGGCTTTTTTGCTTCCGATTTATCTGCAGCTGGATGGAGTTGATCATGGAGTTCTGTGCGCGTCTGAGTCTGAACAGATTGGGATATCTTTTTATTTTCAATTTTACAGGTCTTATTTTGGTCAAAGGTCAATTATATGATGTAATCCCAGCTTAATTAGATCTTTGTCTCTTATAATAATGTCTCATTTCTGATGCAATGAAAATATACAAAAATGGCCCTTTAAGCATCTAATTACAACCAAGATCCAGTAATTTTTCATCACTAGAAAGCCCATTACAAGGGAAATATCAAGTAGAGTTCAAGCAAATCAATCTAAACTCAATAAATTTTTTTTTAAAAATTCCAAAGATATTTCAATTTTTTTTCATTTAATATAAATATATAAATAAATAAATATACATCTACTTTTTTATGTTTGAATTATAAATGGATCAAACTTTAGTCAAAATTCATTTGTTAGCCTGTGTTCACAAATATTTCAAATTAAATATAAACATAAGCTAATTTCTATTTATCTTTCGATCAATTCAAACTCAAATGGAACAAGATTGTATTCACCTTTAACTCATTAAAAAAAAAACTCAAAATAATTATTCAATCAATCTAATTTACTTAATGAACCAATTAAATATAAAATTCTTAGAGAGCCTAAGGCAAGCACTCCACAAATATATATATATATATATATATATATATATTGACAGCTCCAAGTATGTAATTTATAAGTATATCAAGCTGATTTCAAACTGAATCAAACTTATCTCAAAGGAAACATATTAGTTTATTAAAATTTAAATGAATTTCTGAGTGCTGAACATATTATTAATAGGCCAAAGAAAAAAAAAACAGTCAACAGAGAGAAGGCATGACTAGTACTCTTAGTGGAGATATATGCCAAAGAATTTTTATGCAACTCGTGTGCTAAATGATGAATATTACCTCAAACATAGATCATTTTCATCAGAACATTCACTGTTGTTAGCCCATTATGTTTACATGCTCTCCTCATCTTATTCTTCCCTCTTTAACTTCACGACTGATATTTTCACCAGAAGATTTGGATGATTTGTTCCAATTTGCGTCATCGCCTGAGCTACTATCAACTTGTAAAGGCTTTCTAAATGTGAACCATTTGCTTAAGAAACAGCCTTTACTATTGTTGTTCCCATAGATCCTGTAAATGTTTAGATGTTCTTCTCTGCTGCCATGTTCGATTGTCCATTAACAGAACCATCTACTATACCTGCTACAGCAGAAAAAATAAATAACTAAATGAAGATGAGAATGATATGACTGGAGTAAGAAATGGAGTAACCAAGAACATGAAAATCTCGCCAAAGCCAAAGAAAGGGTTGTTGTATGAAGTCTTAATTCTACATTATAGAGAGGATGCTTCGGTGACTCGAAAAAATGAACTTCAAGTCACAAATAAGGATAGCTTAATCACTGCTTCAGGCCTATCCTCTTTATGACTCTTTTGATTACGAATAATGCCTACTAAAATTCCTCAAATCAACCCCGTTTGAACAAAAAATTATGTCATAAAAGAGATGTTCTTTCGCTCATCAGTAAATTTAATGAGTAAGACCTTATACCTTGGGCTGAATGGGATGTTACCGCTTCATTTTCTGCAGAAGTATGGCATAGCTTTTCCACATTCAATTTACATGAGGGACCGGAGGCTTCACTTTTGACAGACGCTGCCTCTAATTTTCCCTGGGCATACAAAATAGCATAGTAGTAACAAACTTATGCTTCGTTTTGCAATAATTATACTTTTTTTGGGACATTTGGCCAATTAAAAAAAACTCACATACACATTACATACGCAAGATTTGAATCTAAGACCTAGCCAAAGCTCTCACTCAACAGATCAAGGTGAGCTGCGTTAATTATACTTTTCTTTATGCTATTTTCAATATAGGAAATCTTCAAAAGAAAAGAGAAAAAAGACGAAAAGAAATACAAATAAGAGCTTAAACATAATGAAAATATCAAATAAATGGCTGTTGATTCATAATCAACCTATAAATCGCTTGCATTTCATTCATTTTCTTCACGTTTCTCTCATGTAGATGGAGTCCCAAGATTCTAACATATATGTATCTGAAAGGGATAAGCTATTCCTGTTTTCATTCACATATCTTCTAAATTGATAAAATGTACAGCATTATTCGTGCATCTTCTCTTCTCTGTATAGATTCAAATCATTTAAATTCATCTTGTACAAAACTTTTTCTAGCAACTTAAGGACATGAAAATGAAATATATGAAAATATAACAGAATTATAAAAACTAACCATATTTTCTGGTTTAGTTCCATCTTCTGTGGTCGGGTCAGCCAATTTAGAATCAGGATTTTTATGAAACTGTTGAACTGGCGCTTCTTTCCTGAGTGCACCTTCAATATTTTTTGGATCTGGCTTTATTTCCTGAGGAATGTCTGTAGCAGTACTACATATTTGCAGACTCGAGTTCAATTTACTATCAGCCTCTCCTCTCATCCTCCTGTTACCATCAGATAAAATGGAAGATAAAAAAATGTCAGTCATAAACTTGAAGAATCTGGCATAATGAGAAGTTCCTTACTTGTTCATGCACGCAAGACTATCTTCACCAGAGCGCGAGCTGTAGGAGAAAAGCATGCCACGAAGTAACTTTCCATTTATAGTTGTCTCAATCGCATATCCATGTTGATGTGCGCCTGTAACTTTAGCTTCAAATACTATTTCCTCATCAGAATAGGAGCCACTTGTCTTGGTCCCTGCATTGTTACACCACCAATTACTAAGATTCTGTACATTTAACTTGGTTACATGTATAAATATAAATCAGAGTATACTTCTAATTCAAGAGAGAAAAAATATTATTTGAGACACATAAGGTCTATTTCGGGCTGCTTTGCTTTTCAGAGTACTGCCACATTTTTATTTGGCTATTATTTTCTTGCTATCTTTCAAAAATTTATGTGGTGAAAAACTACTTTTTACAACTAGATTTGCTAGAATGTGGTGGCTTTTAGAAAATTATTGTCCCACTATTGTAAGGAAAAAAATTATAATACCCATAACAAATTTAAAAAAAAGTTAATTTTCTCGTTATAACTCTACCTCTATTTTAACATAAAGCTACAGCAGCCCAAACTTCATAGTCTGTTATCTACTTAACTATAGAAATAATCTTAATTCACATAAAAATGATGGATCTACTGAAATTGTTTAAAAACAAGGAAAGGAAGGGGAGGTAGAACTCTTGCAAAACATCATCTTAGTTTGGCTATGAAACACACCCATCAAGTTCTTAAGCAGGTATTAGTCTCAGCAACCAAAAGGACTAAACTAAGTCAGACATTATCAAACAGCTCGAGTTCAAGGGAAAAGGTCCCAGAGATGACCAAGAAATATTTAAGAGTGGACATCATCGGTATTATGTTGGGGTACTGACTTAATACTTACAAGGTGGTTAACTATCCTGCCATGCAAATGCTTCGTCAGAATATTTTTGACCCTTGGCATCTATGGTCCTTGAGATGGAGGACAGACATTTTCAGTAGCAGATTGCTTCTGGCATCAGCCCTCCGCCAACTCACATCTATGAAATTGAGGTTATATGTAGTTGGATATAAGCGGTAACATGAGTCGATATTAGATACATGCAGTAAGTTGAGTTACAAAGAACTCATGAAATGCTCTAACTGGCTAAAATATCTCTTGATTTATTGATCAAATTATTTGGGCTTACAAATAGGACTAAATAAATTTATTTTAGAAGAATTCTTATGATAGTTTACAACAAGTTTAGCTCAAAGTAGCATAAGAAAGATAATTTTAAAATTCAAGGCATTTAATGTGCAGCTAAATTTTGAGCATACAACATGCATAAACTATGATAAGTTTCTTTCAATTAAGTTTTTGGGTTTGCTTGGGGCGGCTTTTTCACTATTTTATTTTTCAAACCATTACAATACATTTGGCTATTGTTTTCTTGCTACTTTCAAAAAATTTCTGTGGTGAGAAATTGTTTTTCTTCAACAAGACCTATAATATGTATTAGCCAAAGAAAGCTATAATCCAACTTAAAAAAAATAAATTTATAAGACACACAATAGCTCTCAAAAAAATTATTTTCCTTACAATAGCTTTACAATCACCTTTACAAAAAATTACAATCGCCCCCAAACAAAACCCTTTGCTTGCCAGCTTAGTCTATAAGATTTGATGTGTTATAGTTATGCTATCATCATTTAATTATTTATTAGAGGTAAACTAATCATTTATATCATATTGATTAAATTATGATTGTGAAAGAGAATTATGACTATTATAAATAGTAGACCATAGGTTATAATTGAGGACAATTAATTATGGAATAAAACAATCGTTTTCCACAAGCATCCTCTTTGATGATTGACACACACTCTCTCTCTCTCTTTTAGCAGTTTGACTCTTCTTTCCCTCTCTATATCTCGTCTCCTATGCTTTTCAGTGTTCATTCATCAAATCTTCCCAATCTTCTCATCCCCTATATCTTTTATGTTCTTATTTTACATCCAATTCTTTTCTTCTCAATATCATGGCATCAAAAGTGTTCACAATTTGCACTTCTTTAGCTCATTATGTGATCACCATGCAATAGATTGGCGACAAAATGATCTTTATTGGTTAACACCCCTCTAGAAGTTCATCACCAAGGGAACCACATTTATATCTTTATTTTATCATGTTTTTGGGTAGCAAAGAATCAATGGCGAACATCACAATTTGTACTTTGTCGGTCAAAGGATTTTAATTGTAATAGTCAATCTTCCTACCCCAATTCGGGATAAGGGCTCAAGACTTATAACTATAATGTTTATGGTCTTGGTAGTTGACTGATTAGCATGTAAATTAAGATAACAACACTTGCATTCATTCAGTCTTGTCATGATTTTCTTTTAATTGTTGGCTTCCCTTAGTATGAATAAGTCTCCATTATACATTGAACAACTTGAGACAACTTCGAAATCTGACTTTCATTTCCTAATCAACTACAAGCATCTAAAGAAATCTAAGTGATGCAAGGCATCTTAGTCATCGTCATTTAAATTTCATGTACCCAAGGCATGCTTGGTTGTATTTTTTTTATTTCTTAAGTACTTCTATTTTATGGGCTCATGTTGTCGGTTCTCATAAATCAATTGCAATTTTGGTCGTATGTTGTAGGGGGCATTTCTTTCATTTTTGGGCCTTATATTGAAGCCATGTAATGTACTTTGTGTTATGTGTATGTGGATGCATGAACATGAGCATTGAACTAACCTACCAATACCTTATACTTAGCCAAGTAGCCCAATTAGCCTATTTTGCCTTTTGTCCACCTTTAATCATCATCGCATATATTAATTGACTTCCATATCAACAAGTTGATTTTCCAACTTGCATTTTGACATGCCTCTCTCTCTCTCTCTCTCTCTCTCTCTCTCTCTCTCTCTCTCTCTCTCTCTCTCTCTCTCTCTCTTTAAAGCCTTTATTAAAATTAAACCATAAAAAATATCTGCCTTGTAGTCATCATGGACGATCTTGGAAATCTTCATAGCCTCTTCCAAAACCCACAAAACATCAACTTCTTCATTTTCATATGCTAGAAACAATCACTTGTTCTCCATTCCATTGTTTGGACATGTAGCACTCAAGTATGTATATATATGATATAATGCTTCTTTATGTAATGATATTGATGGTCGAATGAAAATTGTTTTCTTCTAGTACATTGATCTTTGTCTGTGCTTTTCACCCCAAGTGACAGGACAACTTGAGTGCATAAGTTCACGAACCTAGAGAACTTCAGAGGAATGAGGTTGCTATGACAAAGTATTATTTGTAGGGTTCTACTTCAATTATCCTTGAATCCGCTACTGTTGCCTCAGCACATGCACAAGTTTAGATCATGCTTTATTATTATCTCCTTTCTTAGTTTCTCAAGTTTGAGCACCTTAATTGGTTAAAATAGCTAGAAATAGCATCAAGGTTATTTCATTGTGCTTGTCATGGTGTAAGAAGTCTATGATAGTTGTGTAATAGTCTGAATAAGGAATCTAATGAATAATCAGTGTTATCTTTAGTGCTTCTATATCTACATTTAGTTTGCATTTGTTCTGCGTCATATTTTGTGTAAGAACAAATTTTCTTGGAAACTTTTTGTTGGGTGTTGCATCACAGTTTTGCATTTTATAAAATCACCGGATAGTTCTTATTCACTTGAAACTTCTTGATGAGAGCTTGACTTCTTTTTTAGCCACTCCAATAATTTTCAAATCATTACAACTTTATTTGGTATCCAAAATATAAATAAATAATTTTTATTTGAAAAAAAGCCTAAAATAGCCACCCGACTATTTGTATATTGCTAATTTAGTCCCAAAAATCACATTCCTTCAATTTAGTTTATCGACTATACAAAATTAATCTCAAATGGTTTCTCAAGTAGAAGTTAATGAAAAGCGAGATACAAAATCGATCCCAATTTAGTCCCTTGACTTTATAAAATTGATCTAAATTTAGTCCCTGAGAGATCAATTTGAATTAATTTTGTATATTCAAAGGACTAAATTTGAGTTAAGATCATACTTTGGACTAAATTAGTCTCATATGAATAGTCAAAGGACTATTTTAGACTTTTCCCCATTTTGATTTTCTAGCATTAGTTTTTGTATTGGATGTTATAGTTGTTAACACTGTTGTTGCCAGGTCTCAAGTCCTGGATGAGAAAAAGTGAAGGGTTGCGTTAGGTAGTCGATAGCCAGCATAAAACTTGTCAAATAATTATGACATAAATTATTTAATACATTGTGTTAATGTTAGGGCGTTCCCTGGAAGTGACACGTTGTATGACCTGAATACAGCGACAAGTGAGCAAGGGCCGCTACACCGGCGCCCGGATGCAGTGTTAAATAGGCAAGAGTTCCCACATCATGGACGGATGTGGGCAAAAAAGCTAGTCCATGAAACTAAAATTAAGATAAGAACTTGGAATATAAGTTCCTTTACAAACAAATTAATGAAATTAATAGATATTATGATTTATAGGAAGATAAATATTCTATGCATTCAGAAAATAAAATGGGTTGGAGTGAAGACTAAGGAGATTGATAGTTTAGGATTTAAACTATGATTTTCTAATAGTAGTCATACTAGAAATGGAGTGTGTGATTATAGATAAAAGTTTGAAGGATAATGTTGTAAAAATTAATAGAATTGGGAATAGAATTATAGCTTTAAAAATTATTATTGATGCTAAGATTATTAATATTATAAGCGCTTATGCTACTCAAGTAGATTTGGATATGAGTTCAAAATTAAAATTTTAGAATGACTTAAAAAAATTAATACCAAAGATACCTCTCGAAGAAGGAATTTTTATTAGAGGAGATTTAAATGGACATATTGGTAGAGAGGTAGATGATTTTAAAAGCATTCATTGTGGCTATGACTTTGGAGCGACTAATGAAGGTGGTAAGACCATATTACATTTTTTTAGCTTATGATTTTGTAATTGCTAATACCATATTTAAGAAAAGAGATGAGCATCTCATCACTTATAAAAATGAATATAATAAAACTCAGATTGATTATTTTCTTATAAGAAAAATAGATCGTTTAGATTGCAAAGATTGTAAAATTATTCCGAGTGAAAGTTTATGTACCCAACATTGCTTATTAGTTTTAAACTTTAAAATAAAGGGGCAGAAATTAAAAAATAAAGAAAATCGATGTTCTAGGATTAAATGGGGGCATTTAAAAAATATTAACAAAAATATTTTTGAGATTAAGATTATAGATCTTAAGATTTTGCCTGTGCGTGAGAAACCTAATTTTATGTGGAAAAAAATAACTAGTGATATGAAGAATGTTGCAAAAGATGTACTTGGAATATCAAAGGAAAACAATATTAATAGTCAAAATAGTTGGTGATGGAATCAAAATGCGCAAGAAAAGATAAAAAATAAGAAGATTTATTATAAAATTTGATTTAGCTGTAAAAATTCTGATAATTGGGAAAGATATAAAGAGGCCTATAAAAAGTCTAAAAAAATAATTTGCAATGCAAAAATTTTAGCTTTTAATGATTTATATAATACATTAAATACTAAGGAGGGCGAAAGATATATATATATATATATATATATATATATATATATATAAGTTAGCTAAACAAAAAGATAGGAGTAGTAAGGATTTAGTTTAAGTGAAGTGCAGTAAGGATGAAAATAAAAAAGTGTTCTTATTAGAAGAGGATATTCAACAAAGGTTGATGAGATATTTTACTAAACTTTTCAATAAAGATTATGAGAATGCAATTGACTTTAGTGACTTTAGCACCTTAAATGAAAATAAAGATTTTTATTTTTATCGGTGTAGTAGTAAAACTGAAGTTAAAGAGGCTTTAAAGAAAATGAAGTGTGGAAAAGCTGGTAGACTTGATGATATTCCGATAGAGGTGTGGAACTGCTTAGGAGATGAAGGAATTTTTTGGCTTACTAATCTTTTTAATATTATTTTGAAGACTAAAAAGATGTCAGATGAGTGGAGATTGAGTGTGTTGATTCCGATTTTTAATAATAAAGGTGATGCACAAGATTGTGCGAATTATAGAGGAATTAAGTTAATGTGTCATACTTTAAATTTATGGGAGAGAGTTATGGAGCATAGGTTGCGACATGACACTAATATTTCTCAAAATCAATTTGGATTCATGCCAGGTGGGTCTATTATGGAAGTTATACATTTATTGAGAGGTTTGATGGAGAAGCATAGAGAGAATAAGGAGGATCTACATATGATTTTTATTGATTTAGAGAAAGCATATGATAAAGCTCCAAGAGAAGTGCTATGAAGAGTTTTACATAAGAAAGGGGTTAATAATGCTTATATTAAAACTGAATATGTTGAGTGTAATTTTAGAAATAATAGATCTAGTAGAGGGATTGTGACTTTGGGCAATCAAGTTATTAATAAGAGTACACGTTTTAGATATCTTGGTTCTACTATTCAGAGTAATGCTAAAATAGATAGGGATATTATTAGTAGAATTCAAGTTAGATGGTTGAAGTGGAGGAATGCATCGGGCTTGTTGTATGATAGAAAAGTCCCTCTCAAACTTAAGGGAAAATTCTATAAGATGGTAGTGAGACCTGCAATGCTTTATGGAGCAGAATGTTGGCCATTAAAAGAGAAGCATAATATTAAGTTAAGTGTTGCAAAGATGAGGATACTCAAGTGGATGAGTGGCTTTACTCTTAGAGACAGGATACGAAATGAGCATATTCGTGAAAAGGTTGGAGTAGCTCCAGTGGAAGATAAAATTAGAGAGAGTCTCCTTAGATGGTTTGGTCATATAAAACGGCAGCCTTCCAATGACCCGGTTAGGAAAGTATATGTATTAGATTCAACTTATATTAAGAAAGGAAGAGATAGACCTAAAAAGACTTGGTTAGAAAATATTTGAAATGATCTTTCTTTATTAGATTTAGATAATAATTTGACTCTTAACAAGACACAATGGAGAAAAAGGATTCATATAGCCGACCCCATATAATGGGATAAAAACTTGTTATTGTTGTTGTTGGTGGTGGTGGTGGTGTTATAGTTGTTATCATTTTCTTGCCATAATATTACTAAAGTCGAGTAAAAAACTGCCTATCTTCATTTGATTAATTCCTCATTAAAAAAAAACATAATTTAAACATCATTGCTTTTTGAATAATCACCTATATCTATTCTAAGGGCATGTTTGCAATCAATTTATGTTTTGATCTTTCTTTTTTTTAGATTTTTTATTTATGTTCAAAATTGGAAAAAAAAAATATATGTTTTTCTATCTTACATCTTTATTATTTTTATAAACAAAAAATAGGATCCTTCACTTCGTCACTTGGTTCGTGCTCCTTGTCATTGCCATCCTTTCCCTCCCCTAGCTTTAATCATAGCTTCTCTCCAACGCCACCACCGAAATCATTGATTCCAATAGTAATTCAACTAACAAGTTTTTTTTTTTTTTTGCAAGTCGAAGCTACTTTAGGACATGAAAGCCCATGACCTGATCCAACACCACGTGCTCTTTAATTCTTGGAAATCATTGGCTTCATGCTACCCTCTTTTGGCGTTATGGCATATTTTACCTGCCAAAACGCAAGATCCCTCATAATGGTGGCACCCAATCCCTGGACTTCATCTTCCTTGTTGTTGGAGGTATCAGCAACGCTCATTTTTGTGTCATTGACCTCATCTTCAAGGTCAATGCTGTTACCACATTCCAGCATGAATTCATCCTGTTAAGCCCTTCAACTTCTCATGGTGGGAGAGCCTACGTTTCATCAACTTCCATTCCACTCACCCTTGTTGATACTTGAGTTTCAATTGAAAAAAAAAAAGTTTTTAAATTTTCAAAAACATAAAAATCATTGAGCTTTGTAAAACAAGCCAATTTATTTTTTAAAATAAAAAAATGAGAAAACAAACATTTTTTTACTATTTTTTAATAACAAAATAAAAAGCAAAAACAAAAATTGATTACAAACATGCCCTAAACTTTTCTATAATTGCATTTTTTTGTTCGTATTTATGTACTATTGTCAATATTTTAACCATTTGTGTGGTCAATTTTCATCAGCTCCAGGTGATATACAATATTTCATCATCTAGGCCCCCAAAAACCACAAACTTGAAAGAAGTTAGTAAAAACATGTTCAAAAATCATGTTAACCCATATTGGACATAGATACCAAAGTCAAACTTCAAGATGTAGACGTGATGATCCTTACACATGTTTACTAGAGCAAAAGAAAATCTCATTCTCTTGCACCAAGAAATCTATCATGGGTTTTAAGTTAGGCTGAAGGTGTTAGAGCAAAGGGTAAGTGGGACACCACCACCTCTACAAAAGTTATAATCCTTGCTTGACCTCGCTAACAACTTGATCAAATTCCTGGATTTGTTCTATCAACAACAATGAATTTAAGAAAGTTCACATGAGCCTTTTTTTTTTATTGTTTAGTTTGATCATATTTTGACTTGTTACACGTTATTAGGTGTAATTTTTTTAAGTTTGATTATTTGTCTATATACCTGTATTTATATTCATGCAAGTGATGAGTGTCCTTAAAACCAATTCTATAAGACAACAATTTGTCCAACTAGTAGGATTATGCTTGAAATTTTGGCAATTAGTTTACATGCCATCACACACACAAAAAAAAGGCGTGTATATTATGGTGAACAAGAAAATTACCACATGAAATGGATTTCTCGCAACGCCAAAATAAGCTCATGCGAGTGACGCATAAAGCATCTAGACTAAAATAAAACCTCTCCACACCGACAAAAGGAGTATGTTTCTAGAAATTTTATTTGAAGGATAGCAGAAGAGTATGGAAAGAAAACAAAATAAAACCAATATAAACTCCATTGTACCAAGAAATGTAGGTAAGAATTTTTTAGGACCTACAACATGGCAAGAATGAACAAAAGGTCTTCAACCATACCAATAAAGGTGTGTATGAGTTTTTGATAGAATCTCTGTACAATGTTTAGAAAATAATATGGGAGCCTCCCCACTACACCCAAAAAAAAAAAACATGCAATGTCAGTACATTTCATCATCTACTCTACAACCAAATTATAAACCCTTTTGAGCTTCAAACTACAGGACTAGCTTTGGACTAAAGGATCAAAACGAAAGTGAACAAAAAAAAGTCCCACAATAATTAAACTCCTACAGAACATGCAACAACATCAAATCTTTATCCAACTATATGGGGTCGGCTACAAGAATCATTTTTCTCTAGTGTCCTATGAAGAGTGAAATTCTCATTTAAATTTAATAACAAAAAGTCATTTCTAATACTTTTTAACCAAGTCTTTTTAGGTTTTCATCTACCTTTCTTAACATAGGTCAGATCTAATACATCTACTCTCCTAATCGAGTCATCGAAAGGCCAACGTTTTATGTGACCAAACCATCTAAGGTGACTCCCTAATCTTATCTATCACTGGAGCTACTCCAACCATTTCACGTATATAGATGTTTCGCATTCTATCTCTAAGAGTAAAGCCACTCATCCACCTGAGCATCCTCATCTCTGCAATACTACACTTAATTTTATTCTTCTCTTTTAATGACCAACATTATGCACCATGAAGCATTGCAAGTCTCACCACCATCTTATAGAATTTTCTCTTTAAGTTTGAGAGGTACTTTTCTATCACACAACAGGTCCGATGCATTTCTCCACTTCAATCATCCAACTTGAATTCTACTAATAATATCCCCGTCTATTTTTCACTTTAAACCAAGGTTTTAAAAGGCGAAATCGAGAATCGAGACATTTTGTCTAAACGAGGTGAGATGTAAGCCTCAAGGCGGATCGAGGCATAAGCCTCAAAATGAAAAAAAATAAAGTAATTTAAAATTATAAATAATTACAAAAAATGACAAAATATTAAGTCAATTATGAACTTGATGATTTGTTCGAAGATAATATTACTAGAACATAAAATTCAAAATAAACTCACTTAAAAATAAAACACGCCCTTAAGATCAAGACCCAAGGCAGGCTCATCATCATTTGATTGTCTTCAAAAGAATTCTCATAATTTATGTCAAAGTCATCCTCAAACTTTTCTTTATCTATAATATTTTTTTTTCCGTTATCCCCTATATCAGTTAACATTTCATTAATTCTAAAATGAAATAATAAATTAATAACATAAAAAATAATTCATTATATTTAAGAATTTAAGCATACCTTTAAATTTTTTTGAAGCTTCAATCTCACTTTGTTTCTTTCTTTTATATACTTGGAAGTAGAAGATAACCCCAATTCGATAGACATTTTAATATCTACAGTGGTTGCTTCATTATCCTCATTGACATAAATTTTTCATTTAGCTTCAACTTCAGAAATATCAGCATTCTTAGAAGTAACCCATTCATCATCAGACTGTAAATCATTAAGAAAAGGGTCAATTTCATTATCACTGTTTCCTTGCTTCTATAATTTGAGATGTTTATCCTTCAATTTTTTATTAAATATAATATATACTAGTTTGTTCATTTGTTCTGCAGCCAATCAATTTCTTCTCTTTATATGAATTTGATTAAAGGTACTCTAATTACGCTCGCATGCAGAAGGTGAGAATATTAGGCTAAGAACTTTAAATGCAAAAGTTATTAATTCAGTAACATTATCTCCAAATTGAACCCACCAACGTTCTACATAAAAATGAAAAGTATATTATGAAATATAGATTGAAGTAGAAGACTCGGACATAAATATTAAAATTTAAAATTATAAATATACAAACTATAAACATACCAGGAGATCGTGTTTTGTAGCATAATTGCGCTTCTCAAAATCCAAACATTCCCTTCTTCAAATGAAAATCCTCAAGTTGATCATTCACTTTGAGGTTGTCATCTTCAGAAATAAGTTTGTCTATACATGCATACAAACCAATTTTACCTCTTTATCAACATGGAAGTTTTTATCATAATGAAACTGAGAATTTAAATAATATGCAGCAGCATGTAAGTGTTGATGCAATTGGCGATCTCACTTTTCATCTATAATTTCCCATATTTCTTTGAATGCACCTTCTTGACCGCCCAAATTTTTTGCTATATCTTCTTTAGCTCTATTCATTACTTCATAAATAAATCTCATAGTCGGGGCCCTCTCACCATCAATCATTCTAAACACCTTAACTAATGATCTTGTTGTCTTCAAAGCATAATTTGTACTACACCAAAATGAATCATCTTTCATAACAATTTTCTTAACCTATTTTCCTTCTTATTTTTTGGCCCATAAACTTTTATCCCATTCTTTATAAGCAAACATAGCTTCCAAAGGTTGTCTTAACTCCTTAAATCTCTGCAATGTTAAATATGCAGTTGCAAATCTCGTAACAGCAGGTCGAATAATTTCTTTTTCAATAAATTTTCTCATCAAGCTAAGTACCCAAAACTATTCTCAATTTAAGAGAATAAAAAAAAAAGAAAAAAAAAGCTAAGTACCCAAAAGTGATTGTAAATAAACTTACTAACGAATTTGGCCGTCAATAGGGCTGATTTATGCTGAGGCAACTGTCCCAACCTCTCAAAAATTAAATCAATACAATTTGAATCTTAATATAACAATGAAGGTTAATTCTTCATTCATGCTTATTCATATTCACTTAGCATGTTATTGACAAAATTTTCATAGAAACTTTTATTAGTAGAACAAAAATAACATCACTCGCATAAATTTATATTAAAGAGTTTTTAAAATTTTTTATTTTAAAATCATTAATATAATGTATTATGATGTGTTTCAGATCTAGTCAATGATTTTAACTGTTTTGGCTTAATTTCAAATTAAAATCACAGAAAATAAATTGTAAAAAATATAAAAAAATAAGCCAATTTTGACAAAATTCCCAAGTTCTAAAAAAGCCAATTCTAAGTGTTTAATGTCATCATCTTAGCCTCTCTGTTGGCACCATACTTCATGTTGGATTGCTTATGTCAAAAAGTCTTGACAGCTTCAAAGCAGCCAAACAAGAACAACTATGCATCAATCAAACTTTTATGTAAAGGCAAAAGCAACATCATAAAGCCAAATAAGAAAAGGGAATCCTCACATAACTTACAGTAAATTAGAGTAATTTCTATTTCATAAAATCAATATAAAATAAATCATTAGATGGCAAATGAAGCAAACAACGAAAAGAAAATTACTATGCCGTAATAGTTTAAAAAGATGGTGAAGAGAAAGCAAACAACGAAGGATAATTACGGAAATAAATCGTTACCTTCATGGAGAGGTACGTCGAAGTCGACAAGTATGCGGCTGCTAAAGTCGACAGGAAGAAAGATTGTTACCTACACTACAGCCGTAGAAAATGAACCCTTTGATTACGGGAAGCAGGCGAAGAAGAAACACGCAATGAAAGAGAGTTAGGGAAATAAATCGTTACCTTCGCAGAGAGGTACGTCTAAGTCGAGAAAAAGGTGGCTGTTGAAGTCAACAATCAGGCGAAGATGAAGCAAATGATGGGAAGAAAGATCGTTACCTACACTACAGCCGTAGAAAACGAACCCTTCAATTACGGGAAGCGCACGAAGAGGAAGAAAGCAATGAAAGGAAATTAGGAAATAAATCGTTACCTTCGTGAAGAGGTACGTCAAAGTCGAGAAGAAGGTGGCTGCTGAAGTCAGCGTTCAAACCTCCTCAGTTCTCACACAAATCACTTGCTGGCGAAAAGCAAGTGAAGATGAAGCAAATGACGGGAAGAAAGATAGAGGCATGTTACCTTCGCCTCCAGGTACATCGAACTCGACCGAACTGTGGCTGTTGAAGTCGGCGGAGTTCGCTTTCACCTTTCAGTTCTCACATGAAGCAGATAAGTGTTACCCTAATCCTTTACTTGACTCTTATACGACTCCATCGCTCGGTGGTATATACATATAAACCGAGGTGGTGCCTCGTTATGCCTCGAGGCATTACAAACAGAAGCGTACGCCCTGTGCATAAAAATTGTACGCTCCGCCCGACCCTTCAAGGCTTAAGCCTCGATGCACATAGCTTTCGCCTCGACTTGAGGCGTGCCTCAATGCATCTGCCTCGTCCGCCTTTTATTCGATGCTTTAAACAATAAAACCGAGATATCTAAAACATGTACCCTTTTTAATGACCAGATCGTCCAAAGTCATAACTCCCCTAGATCTATTATCACTAAAATAACACTTGTATCAGTTTTAGATCTACTGAAATAAAAACCTTTAGACTCTAAGATTGACCTCCACAATTCAAGTTTTCCTTCAACTTCCTTTCTAATCTTATTGGCAAGAAGAATATCATCAGCAAAAAGCATACACTATATACATCCTTTTGCAAATGTCTAGTAAGAACAAGCATGACCAAAGCAAAAAGATATAGGCTTAAAGTTGATGGTTGATATAATCCAACTGAAATAGGAAAATATTTGGTCAAACCACCTTGTGTTTGAATAGAAGTGACAACTCTTTCATACATATCATTAATGACTTGAATATAAGCATCATTAACTCCTTTCTTTTCAAGAACCCTCCAGAGCACTTCTTTTAGAACTTTATCATATGTTTTCTCTAAATCAATAAATATCATGTGTAAATCCTCCTTATTCTCTCCATACTTCTCCATCAAACCTCTCAATAAATGTATAGCTCCCATAATAGACCTACCCATCATGAATCCAAATTGATTGTGAGAAATATTAGTATCACATCATAATTTATGCTCAATTAATCTCTCCCATAGTTTTATGTATGAAACATTAACTTAATTCTTCTATAATTTGCACACTCTTATGCACCACATTTATTTTTAAAAATAGTAACTAACACACTCCTCCACTCATCTAGCATATTTTTTCTTTAAAATAATATTAAAAAAATTATCGAGTTAAGAAATTCTTTTATCTCCTAAGCATTTCCACACCTCTATTGAAATGTCATCAAGTTCAACTATTTCTCCACAATTCATTTTACTTTAAAGTCTCTCTAACTTTGATTTTACTAACATGATGATAAAAATAAAAATCTCTATTTTCATTTAGGGTGCCAAGATCACTAAAGTCAATTGTATTATCACAATCTTCATTGAAAAGCTTATCAAAATATTTCATCCACCTATATTGAATATCCTCTTCTAATAAAAATACTTTTTGGTCTTCATCCTTAATGCACTTCATTATAGAACATGGACATCAAAAAATAATTTTGCAAGGTTAATAACCCCCATTAAATTATAAATTTTAAAAATCAATATTCAATTAAATTATAATCCTTTGACCCTATATTTATAAATCTTATATAGAGTTTATTAAATCCCACAGTCAATGAGGAATTAAATAGAGATTTAGTTAGACTATCCTCTCGCTACTGATCGATGATGATAGGGGTCAGTGGCCACGTAGACTTATTACTTTTATTTAAGTTAGGTCATCACGATGGAGATTGGTCAATGTAATAGGCAAAAAAAGCCCTATTTAGCTTTGAGATGCTTCAAGGGCTTGTTTTCAAGATCCATATCTTAATTTTGTAAAGACATGAAGAGGCTCATCCAATCACTCCTCAACTCATAAACACTCTTAGGACATTAATGTAGACCTCATTTGATAATATATATCTATTCAATTGTTTACAACCTTAAGAATGCTTTCACCTAATGTCAACAAGATTGTCCTGAGGGACATTTGGACATTGTTTAGACTTGAGGGCTTTGTTTGAATTGGTCATCCACATTTAGCAACCCATTGACTGAACAATATACAAAGACCATAGCATTTTATTGACTGAATATAGGTTCCCTTACAGGAAGATTAATGGAATTAATAGATATTATGATTCATAGGAAGATAAATATTTTGTGCATTCAGGAAACTAAATGGGTTGGAGAGAAGGCTAAGGAGATTGATAGTTTAGGATTTAAAGTTTGGTATTCAGGTAAGAGTCGTACTAGAAATGGTGTAGGCGTGATTATAGATAAGAGTTTGAAGGATAATGTTATAAATATTAATAGAATTGGAGATAGAATTATGGCTTTAAAGATTGTTGTTGATGCTAAGATTATTAATATTATAAGTGCTTATGCTCCTCAAGTAGGTTTGGATATGTGTTCAAAATTAAAATTTTGGGAAGATTTAGAAGAATTAATTCAAAAGATACCTCTCGAAGAAAAAAAATTTATTGGAGGAGATTTAAATGGACATGTTGGTAGAGAGGTAAATGATTTTAAAAGCATTCATGGTGGATATGGGTTTGGAATGACTAATGAAGGTGGTAAGACCATACTAGATTTTTCTTTAGCTTATGATTTTTTAATTGCTAATACATTATTTAAGAAAAGAGATGAGCATCTCATCACTTATAAGAATGGTTATAGTAAAACTCAGATTGATTATTTTCTTATAAGAAAAGTAGATAGTTTAGATTGCAAAGATTGCAAAGTTATTCCGAGTGAAAGTTTATGTACCCAACATCGCTTATTAGTTTTAGACTTTAAGATGAAAGGACAGAAAATAAAAAATAAAGTAAAGCGATTTTCTAGGATTAGATGGGGGCATTTAAAGAATAGTAATAAAAATATTTTTGAGAGTAAGATTTTAGATTCTAAGATTTTATTTGTGCATGAGGATGCTAATGTTATGTGGGAAAAAGTGGCTAGTGATATTAAAAATATTGCTAAAGATGTGTTTGGAGTATCAAAGGGAAAAGCCCCTAATAGTAAAAATAGCTGGTGGTGGAATCCAATTATGCAAGAAAAGATAAAAAATAAGAAGATTTGTTATAAAAATTGGTTTAGATGTAAAAATTCTGATAATTGGGAAAGATATAAAGAGGCATGTAAGGATTCTAAGAAAGTAATATGTTATGCAAAGATCTTAGCTTTTAATAATTTATATAATAGATTAGATACTAAGGAGGGAGAAAGATATATGTATAAGCTAGCCAAACAAAGAGATAGGAGTAGTAAGGATTTAATTCAAGTGAAGTGTATTAAGGATGAAGATCAAAAAGTACTTTTCTTAGAAGATGATATTCAACAAAGGTGGATGAGATATTTTGATAAACTTTTTAATGAAGATTGTAGGAATACAATTGACTTTAGTGACCTTAGCATCCTAAATGAAAATAAAGATTTCTGTTTTTATCAGCGTATTAGTAAAACCGAAGTTAGAGAGGCTTTAAAGAAAATGAAGTGTGGAAAAGCTGTTGGACCTGATGATATCCCAATAGAGATGTGGAAATGCTTAGGAGATGAAAGAATTTCTTGGCTAACTAAACTTTTTAATAATATTTTGAAGACTAAAAAGATGCCAGATGCGTGGAGAATGAGTGTATTGATTCCTATTTATAAGAATAAAGGTGATGCACAAGATTGTGCGAATTATAGAGGAATTAAGTTAATGTGTCACACTTTAAAACTATGGGAGCGAGTTATGGAGCGTAGGCTGCGGCGTGATACTAATGTTTCTCAAAATCAATTTGGATTCATGCCTGGTAGGTCTACTATGGAAGCCATACATTTATTGAGAGGTTTGATGGAGAAATATAGGGAGAATAAGGAGGATCTACATATGATATTTATTGATTTAGAGAAAGCATATGATAAAGTTCCAAGAGAAGTGCTATGGAGAGTTCTTGAAAAGAAAGGAGTTAATAATGCTTATATTCAAATCATTAAAGATATGTATGAAGGAGCTACTACTTGTGTTCAAACACAAGGTGGTTTGACCAAGTATTTCCCTATTTCGGTTGGATTACATCAAGGATCAGCTTTAAGCCCATATCTTTTTGCGTTAGTCATCGATGTTCTCACTAGACATTTACAAGAGGATGTACCCTGGTGTATGCTTTTTGCTGATGATATTCTTCTTGTTGACAAGACTAAAGAGGGAATTGAAGGTAAACTTGAAGTCTGGAGATCAACCTTAGAGTCTAAAGGTTTTCGCTTGAGTAGATCTAAAACTGAATATATGGAGTGTAATTTTAGCAGTAATAGACCTAGTGAGGGGATTGTGACTTTGGGCGATCAAGTCATTAATAAGAGTACACGTTTTAGATATCTTGGATCTATTGTTCAGAGTGATGGTGAAATAGATGGGGATGTTATCAGTAGAATTCAAGTTGGATGGTTGAAGTGGAGGAATGCATCGGGCTTGTTGTGTGATAGAAAAGTCCCCCTTAAACTTAAGGGAAAATTCTATAAGATGGTGGTGAGACCTGCAATGCTTTATGGTGCAGAATGTTGGCCATTAAAAGAAAAGCATAATACTAAGTTATGTGTTGCGGAGATGAGGATGCTTAGGTGGATGAGTGGATTTACTCTTAGAGACATGATACGAAATGAGCATATACGTGAAAAGGTTGGAGTAGCTCCAGTGGAGGATAAGATTAGAGAGAGTCGCCTTAGATGGTTTGGTCACATAAAACGGCGGCCTTCCGATGACCCAGTTAGGAAAGTAGAGGTATTAGATTTGACTTATGTTAAGAAAGGTAGAGGTAGACCTAAAAAGACTTGGTTAGAAAATATTAAAAATGATCTTTCTCTATTAGATTTAAACAAGAATTTGACTTTGAACCGGACACAATGGAGAAAAAGGATTCATGTTGCCGACCCCACGTAGTGGGACAAAGGCTTGTTATTGTTGTATAAACGGGGAGAAGTGCGGATAGGTTCAAATTCAACCCTAATTGACACAAATTATCTTTGTACAGTTCGATAGTGGCAAAGCTTTTTTTTCCTAATACTGGCAAAGTATTGTTTTTTTAAGTTGTTTGGTAGTGGTAAAATGTTAGTGTCCTCGAGTCCAAGACAATACAATAATTCTTCCACATAGCCCCTCCAGCATGAGGCAACTTTTTATCCAAGTTTTGTGTTCCACGAAAAAATTTGTAAGTGATCCTACATCAACCCCACAAAAGAGATGGTAAGAATTGAAGTCAACAATAGTTTGGTTAAGCCAAAAAAGGCAAACATGATGGTGCATGAAGAACAAGCCTATGTTTTGGATCTAAATGCTAAAGAAGGCAGACATAGGTGGTGTAGGAACCACCTAGGCGAGGAGCATCTCTACCATGCCAGAAAGGAGAGCATTGGCAGTATCACCGACCTTAGAGGAAGGCCTGAAGCTAAGGAGAACTCCTTTATATACCTCAAGTGTCATAACAAGATTTCAATAGCCTTGCCTTTGCCTTCTCCCTTTTCAATTTTCCTCACCCCTTCACATGAACTTATGAAGGAGCCAAGGGACGAGATGCTTGCATTTAGGATATGTGAGACAAATATGGTATGATATATGAGGAAGGTCAGCAATCTTTTAGGCTCAAGAGGTGGTTCAAACCAAAATAGTACATTCACAAGCCGAGTAAAGTTCGTGCATCATCAAAATCATGGACGAAATTCCATCCAATTAGTTTTGGCTGAGTTCACAGGGGTTTGGGTCAGGTTCCTTAGTCCAGCTAGTTTTACATTGAACCCATATTAATCCATTTCACTAAGTGCGTCTATGCTAGTAGGATTCAACTTTTTCTTACCCCAACTGACCAATTTTTTTGTATCCTGACTGGACCTCAACCAAGTTTGATCAAAGTTGACATAATGGATGTTTTGGACTAATATGTGATGAGTTGACTCATGATGCATGTCAGAACCTTCCAGGTTAATAACACTCTCATGTGTCACATGTTAGAATATGGCCTCACAAAAGAATGAATTCCTTAATAAAAAAAGGAAGACATGTTTTTGTGTTTCCTTGTAAATCAATGACTTAGCCTCAGAAAGCATTACACATAACATTAAAGAAAAATACACACCTGCTTGGCCATGTTCCTGTAAATGTACGGGTTGGGGCACACCAGATGTCTCTGAAGTTAAAGTCGTGCCACTAGCTTTCTCCACTTTACTATCTGTGTAATTTATTTTCAACTCTTTTCCATGCAATAAATCTTGCTTTGGTTGCGATGGCAAATTATTCAGTGTCATATCTAGCATAACCCGCCATAGGTAAGAACAAGGTCAGTCAAATTGAATGTAATACCCAACAATGATAATCAGGATTCTGAAAGAAAAAGCAACGTCAAATAAAGACCTGTATATAAATAATACATATCATCAAGGGCCTCAAGTGATTTATTGCATCCTCCTAGGAAGACAAGAATGCCCCTCTGCTCATCTAAGCAGTCCCCAGCACCTGAAAAACGTGCAGAGGGCCCTCTGTTGATGTTTGTCACTCTATTCCATTTACCAGTTTCTGCTTAACAACTCAAGCGATATTAGAATAAAAATTCCATAAACATAAACAAAAAGTTCAACATAGACGTTGCTAAATTTCCTAAGAAATACTGGCAAAGTGACTTTTCTAATATAGTGCTTGGCCCATCCATTCTCCATCCACTATCTGGTTAACACTTGCACAAGTTTGAGATCTCAAACTTGGTCCACTCTCTGTAAGGTCAAAAAATATAACGTATTAATTTAGTTAGGCTTGGATGGTATCGCTTAGAAAATCGGATGTGCCTTCAATATGAATACTACTACTCCCTCTCTCTCTACAATATGAATACTACTACTCCCTCTCCAATCTCCCAGACATCTCTCTCTTTTTACCCCTGTTGGCGTGAGGAGGCCACCTGAAACGGCTTAGAACCAGATATTGCATGGTTAAGTTTATACTGTAACAATTTTTAAAATAACTAAGGGTGAAGGAACATCCCATGGTCAAGTACTCATTTGTCATAAGAAACTTACGAGCCAAACAGTAAAATGATATGAAGTCTTCTAGCAAATGATAAAATTGCTAGAAGAAGAAACCCCCCAATATATATATATATATATATATATAAATTGACAGACGCCAACCTACTTACCAACATTTAATACATGGAGGTCATCATACAAGTTCCTAGCATCCGTGAAACCACCAAAAACAAATAAATTACTTCCAAGGGCAACAGTTGTGTGCCCTGCACGAGGAGCAAGCATCTGACCCGAAGTAGTTATTTGCCTCCATGTAAGGGAGTCTGTTTACAAAAACATCAGATCCATCAACTAATATAACAAGAAATCCAATCAAAACTAAACAACAAAGAATTGTAGCATTGCATGCAGTTTTATGGAGAAATGCAAAGATATACATAATTCCCAGACAAGCCTATACTTGTTTTAACAAGAAAATAACATTTTTACACGATAAGATGTCATTAAGGAAGGTTGTTATTTTCTCCAATTCAATATGGACCAATAATATCTAAAAATGAGTTTATGAAAAAATATTTATCATGACATGCTTTCATGCACAAAATATACCACACACATAATCAGCTTGAACAGAGCACCAGAATGTTTAGATATCTCCAACTGATAAGATAAAATAATTTCATGAAACTGATGATCAAATTGAACGGACAATCATCTTTAAATATCTCCAAACAATAAGATCAACTAATTTCATTAAATTTTTTAATGTAAAGCTACATATTGGTGAAATAGTAATAATTTGGTCATCAAATGCAGAATTGGTACCTGCATCCAGCATATGAACATCAGAGAGATAACAATCAGATGCATCTTCACCACCAAGCACAATAAGTTTATTCTTCCATGATGAGCATGTATGACTATCACGAGGGACAGGAGGAATACCGGATGTTATGGCACAGTCCCAAACTAATGTTTCTGTACAACAACAAAATATGAAAGAAATATTTATATTAATCATCTTCTCAGTGGGTACATTTAGTGAAGCCATTGTCAAACAGATTTCACTGGTAATTTAACTTCCCAGAAATCTTAGAATTTTCAAATAATGACCAAGAATTGCAAGTTTATTCTTCCATGATGACCCTTTTTTCCTCAAATATCATGTGATGCGTTGAGTATTAGATCTGACACTCCAAACTGTTATATGCATGTGATATGAAGGCAGCCCGTTACATCAAAACTTATACTTGAGGGATTATGAAGGAAATGTTCAAGTAGTAAACAATATTAAGATGAAGAATATGGGAACGTACATAAAATTTGAATATGATCTCTTGATCCATTAACCTCAATCATCAATGAAAATAGCAGGAAAGCTTCATAGATAAGTAACCTGTTTTCTCTTTCCCAAGAATGTGACAAAGCAACAAGCCACTGTGATGGGCGAGGCATAAAAAATTGTACTAGAGGACCCATGCGTTTTCCTATACAATGAAAAGCGCGTCAAGGCATTAAAAGACTTCAAATAAACCACTAAATATGCCAAGGCATCATTGATCTCCCTAATCTAACCAAAGAGTCCCCATGAATGACCCATTGTCACCAACAATCCTTGAGAGACCACCTGATATGAAGAAACTCACTATTCCTAATAATGTCCTCAACAATAACAGCTAAATCAAAGCCAAATGTCACATGAAATTTGCCTTTGAGCAAATAATTATAGATAAGGTCCCCAAACCTAAATCCCATGGTCATAGCACAAGGTTCGACTTGTAGCTATACTTGTAATAAAAAGTTCCTTGATTCATTGCACTAGTGGTCACCCCATAAAATCCTAGATGATAAATCATGAGACCATAATATTGTTTACTAATCCATCAACATTTTGATTTCCCTAAGCATAAAGTAATGTGATGAGATATCAATATATATATGCCTCATGTGACAGAAGTTTACAAGAGACCACCTTAACTAAGATTGTTATCCTAATCAGAATATCTTAATTGCGCCCTTAGAATGTCTCAAACCCCAGAATTAAACAAAACCGTAGCAAATCTTGTTATAAAATTCAATTTTCCTTGAGCATTAGCAAGTCTCAATAGCTGTAACTCAATGATTCTTTTCAAGGCCAACAATCATGTAATTTCTAGGGGGGGTTACCTTGCTTCTAGCTCTAGATCTTAGTATCTCCAATAATAAGCTTTAAGCAGTTTATAAACTCATCACTATCCACTCCAAGTGTTCCACGTGATGTCAATTACCTTCGGTCTACCATTTTGCTTTCAGTGCTCTTCACATTAATTTCTTTCCCAGGACTTATCACTCATATTGGTTAAGAAAATAATCATTTGTTTAGCTTATGTTTAAGATGAGTTCACAAACAAAGATCTGCCTTGTGGCAGCTCCAATCCACGATCACCTAGAAGCCAAAGCATAATGATAAGAACAAAATAGAGTCCTGCAGGAATCTAGGAAAAAGTCAGTAAAGGATGAAAAAATTGCCTGTGTCCAATATGTAAAGATCATTATAATATACTTCTTCATGACTGTTGCCGGATTTCCCACAACCTCCAAAAATAAAAAGTCGCTTGTCAACAAGTGCAGCACTGTGCCCCTCACGTGCATCAGGTCCCCTGTGATGCAAGATTGGTGACATCCATGTATTGGTGGCTGTAGACATGGTTTCAGACATAAGCCAATAGTACAAAAAAAAAAGTTCATAAAAAATGATCAAATATAATTTGCAGCAAACAAAGTAATGAAATTTAATCATATCTGATCAGCTCCTCTTTCATTAGTTCTGCCGAGTTATAATTTGTATAGAAGACAAACAACAAAGTAAAAGTTCTCTAATTTGCAACAAGTATAAGACCAACGATAAAAAATGGCCGTGGAAATTTAAATGAACACTTTCATGAAGTTGTTTCCCAAAAATCAGATCAGTCAACAAATAAGAATAGTAAACAGTAAAAAGTCCTCTAGTCTACGAGGTAAAAGATAATACTATGGGGAATAAAGGATGGCAGCGAAATTTAGATGAATATTTCATGCAAAACTTAGATGAACATTCATGAAATTGTTTCCCAACCATCTGATCAGTCAACAAGGAATAATACATACTTTGAGGTTACTAGCTAAAAATAGTAAAGTTTAGTTAATATCCTCAGGAAAATATACATACAAGTATCCAAAATGTGCAAATCATTGAGCGGATTAGTTCCATCTGTACCACCAAACACAAACAGCTTTTTTCCAACAGTAGTACAACTATGGCTGTCCCTGGGAGAGGGTGGATCACCCTTCATCATTGGTTTGCTCCATGTCTGCTTAACTGCAAAGATAAAATGCAAGAAAATTTTATGCACTGCTAACCTGGAGAACAAACTTAGAGGTCAGAAAAGAAATATGTTAAATCTAAATCCAGAGTATTGTTGACATACAAATGAATTCAAGAAAAAAAACATGAAATTGAACAAAAACAAGCACTTAAGGTTAAAACTGTGGCACATAATTAAAACCACACAAAAATTATTGTCGCATAAAGATAAAACTATATAAGAAAAATAGTGAAGATTAAAACAAATAATGTTAGCATTGGATACAGCTAAAAAACATACAAACAGGATACACATGAACATACAATTAAATGCATGTTATTTTCATTTTTCGCTAGTTTGCATCCAGCATTGTGAGTTATGCCAATATTCCTGGACATATGTTCATCAAAAAATAAACTTTGCCAAAGTTCACAGAGAAGCTCTAAAAGAATGACCAGCACAAAGAAGAAAATAAAGAGAAATCCACAACATCATAAA
Source organism: Dendrobium chrysotoxum (assembly GCA_019925795.1). NCBI lineage: Eukaryota > Viridiplantae > Streptophyta > Magnoliopsida > Asparagales > Orchidaceae > Dendrobium > Dendrobium chrysotoxum. The sequence continues at coordinate 98,175,270 of CM034314.1, forward strand.
GAAAAACATGCATTAAGCCCAGCATGCAATGGACTTTGCCAATGTCAACTCGAAGCTATAACAGAACCATAAGCAAAAGGAAGGGAAATTCCAGTGGCTTTAAAGCAGAATACACAAGCCAAATTGAGAAGCAGAATCCTTTAATGGTATGAGCTATTCCTCCAAAATGAGGTTGTAAGTTAGGGGGAAAATAATCATAGAATTTCTACTAATAATCTTCAAAAGTGTTGGATCTGTGACATTATATTATGGGTTTCCATCTCCAGAATATCCCATTCCAAGAAATGGATAGTCTCAAGGAAGGTCAAATGCTTTCAGAGTATCATTCATAGAAGACAATGCAAACAAAACATGGAATTTCTTCAAAATATATCGTCATTTTCAGCTTTCACAATGCTTCAAGCAAGGTGATCCAATTGAACTCTTGGTATCCTTTGTTGTTTTCCCCTACTGTTGGATGTTTCATCATTTCGTTACTTACAGTATGTATTTGCTATTATATATTTCCTGTATACTCTGGCAATTGTTGTTAATTTCCCATTTTGTACTCACATCATTTTACTGTTATAATACTGCATTAAAAAAAATAGAAAAATATAAAAAAGAGAGGTGAGAATTTGCAGAATCTAATCTTGCAAAAGTTTGCAGAACTGCTTACTCCTAAAAAAGTTCAGAATGCAATGCTAATTGCGATAAAGGGGTATTAAAGTATTTTGGGCTCAAGTTTACAAAAATTATAAGCACTTGATGAAGTGTTGCATTTAGCATAGAACTAAGCTTGTTGTTCTGATGCCTAGAATGTTATGTGGCAACTCACAAATTAGAAAATCAGACAACAATCATGATTTCTCCATTACGTTTAACACATTCAAGACTACTAAATAGTTCTTCCACCCAAAAGACCTTCAAAATATCTTTTAAAATAAATTGGTATGACATGTTTAAGTAGTGTGGATTGCATTACATGGACTCAAATTATCACATGTATTTTAGAACATGTGAATCACATGTTCCTTCAATACCAACAACTCCGGTGGCATAACAAGCTATTTGTTGGTCAAAACATGACATCTAATGTCCCCTTTAGCCCTCACATTCACTTTTAAGACTATGAAGAACATCCTCTTTAAAACCAACTCTATCAAGCTTCGCCGCTCTCAAAGTTGACCACAAATGCTAATCATGCTTCTCTAGGTGAGCTCAATTCTATCCAACCCATGGCAATCAATGGACAGCTAAGGGGGGCCATTGAGGTTATGTTTCAACCACCATAGAACTTAGTCACGCTACCAAGGAGATCATTATTGAAGGAACAAGTTATTAGTTTTGTGTGGAATCTCATTGTGTCGATCAATTGAATTGTACTGCTGCTATGGGTGTAAACGAGTCGAGTCGAGCTCGAGTCACCCCTGGCTTGAGCTTGAGCTTGATTAATTAATCGAGTTCGACTTCGAGCTCAAGCTCGAGCTTTATTCTATTATGAAAGAGAGAAAATGATTATGATTTAAATAATTATTGTAATAAAATAATAAAAAGAATAAGAAATTATAAGAAAAATAATAAAGAATTGCTTAATATAAGAAATTATGATATAATTTTTAAATATTTTTAACTTTGTATTTAAAATCCTAAATTCTAATATATTTTATGTTAATATTTTTAAAAGAGCTGGCTTACGAGCTTATGAGTCGATTCGGGGCTAGCTCAAGCTTAGCTCATTGAGCTCAGCTCACGAGCCATTTATCGAGCTAAGCCCGAGCCGGCTCACGACTCGGCCTGACTCACTTACACCCCTAGTTGCTACCATGGACCTCAATTCCATTGGTTAAGCTCGCCAGGGGGGTTGCAGAGGGTCCTACTTATGGTTGGGTTCGGGTACAACACTACAGTGCTGTGTACCCGAGTGTTGCGACACTGTATTATCTGATTTAAGACAAACAAAGAGCGGAGTGCTGCGGTGCTCCAAACCCCGACGTATGACGCTGTCACACAGACTGGAGACAGAAAATGGAGCGTCATGACACTCCAAACTTGGCATCGTGGTGCTATGAGACGAGCCGGGCAGTTTTCTTTCTTATTTTTCATGAAGAGTTGTGTCCCTTGGTGGTTTTATTGAGTTATCTCTTTGTTAGTTCTTGTGTGAGAACGGTTCAAGAGTGAAGAGAGACAAGGAGAAACTGAGAAAAAAAAGAGATATGTACAAATTTTCTCCCAATTTTCCTAGTGAATTTCTTAATGTGGTGCGGCTACGTGATTTTTTCCTGATTTCGAGTTTTTTCATGTTAAATTCTGGGGTTCTTTCTTTTCCGTTGCATTTTCTCTTTCTTTTTTGTATTCATTACGTGATTTTAATTTCCCAACACAAGTGACTCACATATTTATAAAAAAAAGCATGTGATACCCCAATTCCTCATTACATATACAACAAGCAACAACAACAACAAGCCTGTACCCCACTACGTGGGGTCAGCTACATGAATCTTTTTTTCTCCATTGTGTTATATTAAGAGTCAAATTCTCATTTAAATTTAATAAAAAAGATCATTTTTCATACTTTCTAATCAAGTCTTTTTAGGTTTACCTCTATCTTTCTTAACATAGGCTATATCTAATACATCAACCCTCCTAGCAAACAACATCAAGCCTTTATACCACTACGTGGGGTCGGCTACATGAATCATTTTTCTCCATTGTGTCCGATTAAGAGTCAAATTCTCATTTAGATCTAACAACGAAAGGTCATTTCTAAAATTTTCTAACCAAGTCTTTTTAGGTCTACCTCTACCTTTCTTAACATAGGTTAAATCTAATACATCTACTCTCCTAACCGGGTCATCGAAAGGTTATCGTTTTATGTGACCAAAACATCTAAGGAGACTCCCTCTAATCTTATCTGCCACTGAAGGTTGCAACTGAAGCTAATCCAACCTTTTCACATATATGCTCATTTCGTATCCTGTCTCTAAGAGCAAAGCCACTCATCCACCTGAGCATCCTTATCTTTGCAACACTTAACTTAATATTATGCTTCTCTTTTAATGGCCAACATTCTGCACCATAAAGCATTACAGGTCTAACCACCATCTTATAGAATTTTTCCTTAAGTTTGAGTGGTACGTTTCTATCACATAATCTCATGCACCGATAAAATCTTAAGATCGTGAATCTTACTCTCAAAGATATTTTTATTAGAGTTATTTAAATACTACCATCTAATCCTAGAACAAGGATATACTATATTTTTCTTACTCTGCCATTTCATCTTAAAGTCTAAAACTAATAAGCGGTGTTGGGTATATAGACTTTCACTCGGAATAACTTTACAATATCTGCAATCTAAACGATCTATTTTCCTTACAAGAAAATAATCAATCTCAGGTTTACTATATCCATTCTTATAAGTGATGAGATGCTCATCTCTTCTCTTAAATAAAGTCTTAGCAATAACAAAATCATAAGCAAGAGCAAAATCTAATATAGTCTTACCACTTTCATTAGTCGCTTTAAACCCATAGCCATCATGAATGCTTTTAAAATCATCTACCTCTCTACCAGCATGTACATTTAAATCTCCCTCAAAATTTTAATTTTGAGCACATATCCAAACCTACTTTAGGAGCATAAACACTTATAATATTAATAATCTTATCATCAAAAATAATCTTCAAAGCTATAATTTATCTCCAATTCTATCAATTTTTACAACATTATCTTTCAAACTCTTATCTATAATCACACCTACACCATTTTTAGTATGACTCCTACCAAAATACCAATGTTTAAACCCTAAACAATCAATCTCTTTAGCCTTCTCTCCCATCCATTTAGTTTCCTGAATGCATAGAATATTTATCTTCTTATGAATCATAATATCAATTAATTCCATTAATTTGCCTGTAAAGGAACCTACATTCCACGATCCCAACCTAATTTTAGTTTCATTGACTAGTTTTTTAGCCCACATACATCCATGATGTGGGAATCCTTGTCTATTTAACACTGCATCCGGGCGCCGATGCAGTGGCCCTTGCACACTTCTCACTGTATTCAGGTCATACAGCGCGTCGCTTCTAGGGAACGCCTTAGCATTAACACAATATAGTAAATGATTCATATCATGATTATTCGGCAAGTTTTACGCTGGCTGTCGACTACCTAAAGCAAACCCTCTACTTTTCTCATCCAGGACTTGGGACCTGGTAATGACAGTGTTTAACACTCGTAGCAGGAGAAAAAAGAAGGCCGAAGTTCTATGTGACTAAACCATCTAAGGCGACTCTCTAATCTTACCTGACACTGGAGCTACTCCAACTTTCTCACGTATATACTTGTTTCATATTCTGTCTCTAGGTGTAAAGCCCTCATCCACCTGAGCATTTTCATCTTTGCAACACTTAACTTAATTTTATGCTTCTCGTTTAATGGACAACATTGTACACTATAAAGCATTGCAAGTCTTACCACCATCTTATAAAATTTTCCTTAATTTTGAGGGGTACTTTTCTATCACACAATAAACCTGATGCATTCCTCCACTTTAATACTTATAACAAGCAATTAAAATAAAAAAACAGAGATTTGCTTCTGGAGGGCTGTAAAATAAAGACATAAACACACAACATTTCATTCTTATATACCAACAGCAATGCAATTCAGAATATTACCTTAGTTTCAAAAGTATTCAATGGTAAACTAGTAAATGCCTATTACTGATTAGCAAGCCTTAAATCTTAATAGGAATTGCCAGTTGAAGCATCTCCTACATTCCGAAGTATGATTAAGTCTAATCCGGAAAAAGATTAAATTTGCGGGATCAATTGAACAAAACGATATGACCAATCCAATATGTGAAATGTTACTTTCTTACTCTATCTAACAATATCAAGAATCAATCCGCATGAATCCAAATTAATTTTGAACCGATCAGTGCCTTAGCAATCCAATTTCAAACCATTAATCAGATTACCTTTAAGAACTACAAACACTAATAACAAAACCCACAAATAGCAAAACAATTACTTAAGGAAAGTTTCATAATGGTTAATTGACCCAACAAACTCCAAGCAGCAACTCCACAACACCAAAAATATATTCTTTCTCTCTGTTCCAAAACCCCAGCGTCTTCAACCAGAAATCACAACAGAAAATCACCAGCATTCACCTTATAAATTGAAATGAAACACAAAAGAAGGGTTTAAGAATTAAAAAAAAAAAAAAACTCGGAAGGGATTTCTGTTTACCGGTGTCGAAGACGTGCACATCATTAGTCTGGCAGGTATCGCCACCATAGCCGCCGAAGACATAGACGAATCTGCCGCCTTTGACGGAGTTGCAGGAGTGACCCCAGCGCTTGCCGGGTCCCCAAATCCCGCCGGTTCTACCCGCCGATTTCTTACCTTCTGGCGTTTCCCTTGCCCTCGCCACCACCTGAACTCTCTCCCACCTCATCCCCACTGCCGCAAGATCGAAGCTTTCGCCGATCTCCGGCTCCAATTGACCGGCCCGAAGCCAAACAAAGAAAGAATTGATAAAATCGAAACAGAAGTTAGAAGTCCGCAGTTAATGAAGGATTAATAAAAATGGAAGCAATTCAAATTTATTTGAAGACTGAACGAGGAGAGTGAAGATTTGAGAGGACTGAAGCCAAAAGAATCGAGGGATTGACACAGAGAAAAAAAAAAAAAGATAGAGAGAGATCGTTGTGGTGATAACTGAAACGTGTAGATGTTTCAGATCATCGCACCCATTTCACCACCCATATGCTTGCTTGCTCATCCTGAGGCTGAGCTGTTGGTCCTAGGAAATGGTGATTACGCATTACATGCAAAATTGAACCGCAAGATCTGTTTTTGATGGTTCGAGTTAATGGGTTTGTGGAACCAGATCTATCGTCACATATAAAAAATGTTTTTTTTCTTTTAATTTAGAGCAATTTATGATAAATCTTAGAATATGTTCATTATGAATTTTAAAAAAATAACTTTTTTAATTATACTTTCAAAAAAGATTTTCATATAAATCTTGATTTAATTGAACTTTTTCATCTTCACTAATTAAATATATGTTGAGAGAATTTAATCTTAGAACTTAAATGTTGATTGAAAATTTTAATTATTAATTAGAAGATTTTGAATTTAAAATTTATCTTAATTACTCAAATGTACTTAAGAAAATAGTAATTAATATGCTTGAAATTCCATCTCTATTGTTGAAATCGAGGTCACTGATTATGAGCATAAAGTCCATTATTACGATAATTGTATGGTTATCGAATTCAATAATGCAATTCATTGTGGATGGTAGATTTTAAATATATCCATCAACTTTCAAATCAGAATAAATTTGATAAAATCTCAACCATCCAAGTGGAATGGAGGGTTGAATTTGGCGATTGCACTTTGTACCATCATCATGATAATTTTTAAGGATCTAAATCATATAGCCCTAGGTTTCATTATAGTCTACTCAAGTGACAATTCAAATTAGTGATGATAAAAATAGCTTAAATTTAATTTTTGCTTAATTTTTTGAGTAAAATATAAATTAATTAAAAGAAAATTAAGGCTTCATTTGGGACAGCTTTCTTACCGTTTTATGAAACAGTTCTCTAGTACAAATTTTTTTTAAAAATTTAAAAAAAATTTGTACTAGAAAACTGTTTCATAAAGCAATAAAAAAGTTATTCCAAATGAAGCCTAAGATAAACTTTGAGTCGTAATAATTGACTCAAATTTTATTTCTAATTTATAATATTTCTCAGAAGATTTGATTTGATTTGATTTAACTTGAAATTATTATATTTCATGCATATTTAATATTCTATTATTTGAAAGTAATTGGTAGTTCATTAGCTAAAATTTTGTATTTCATAAAAGAAGCCCGTCTTTAATCCCTCAATTCAGCTCTTATTAGTTCATTTCAATTCCAAAATTTTGAGTCGAATTGAACTTGATATTGAGTGAAATAAAACTATCTCAAATTTAATTTGTTATGAGATTTTATATATCAATCATTGATCTTTCTTGACACTATTTGAAACAGGTCGAAACGACATATTACTTGAATGACCTCAGTACTTTCTTAAATCTCATTTGTTGTTGAACAAAATCTCAAGAAAAAAAAGGCGAAAGAAAATTTCAAAGGCCCCCAAATTCCACGTATAAATAGGGCTGAAGTTATTCACATGTATCATTTCATATTATTGAAGGGATAAATCACTTAAAAATGCACTTTCTCCTATGGCATAACAAAGCTTGATTTTCAGCCTCAAATAGATGGCTTAAGAGTCAAAGTGAAGGGCAAAATCCCTCATGCTTAGGCTACTTTGAAAATTATTGGTTTCTCTCATGATAATTTAATGAAAATAATGACTATTTTTAGTCATGCCACTAATAAATAGGCACCTTTCACATTTCAGTGAAAATTTAAAAAATTAGATAGTACATTCAAAAGGTTTTGCTCAATTTTATTTCAATGCTTAAAATAAAAACTTGAGATTGAATTTTTTTGTTGTGTGGTAAAATATTAGAGGACATAGAGATTAAGAGTTACATTTTACCTTAGATGAAGATCCCTCCCATATAAATAAAGAGAAACTTTGCACAAAGAGAAAATTTGCACATAGAGGATGTAACGCCCCGGAGTTGAAATTAGAAGAATTGTATTTTTTTTCTATCTTTTTAATAATTTACCAGATCCACTAATTATCCATTAATTTAATAATTCAAGTGAAATCCATTACAAATCATATACATCAAACTGTAATTCTATATTCATTCTTTTAATATGCAATTTATAATAGTCAGGAGATCATTTAATACATATATCTATCTCTCAGCTTTTGACTGTAGAAGAATAAAAGAAAATACATAACAAAATAAAACCTGGAATCAACTCCACTCTGCAGAATCCTGACCCTTTTCCCATACATGAAATAAAAACTACATAATGAGCTTATAAAGCCCAACAGGCAATCAAAACCTACCATTGCATTCAATACAAGACAAAAGAATTAATATGTATGCTCAGTCCAAATCAATATCAATTATTATACTATCAACATGAATAGTAAATAATATATGCAATCAACATAAATCATCAGTAGAAACCAATATGATCAGAAAACCAGAATATCTCAGTAAGCAAAAGAAGTCCATTAATCTATAAAAAAATCAGTAAAAAATTTATCAATCAATAACATATGTTGTACAATAAAATAAGCCTAAATTTTCTATCAGTTATGCTTATGATTTTATTATCTGCTTCTATCCATCATTATGTCATGTCTAAATATGTCATATCAGTATATTGTATCAATATGTCCATCAATATCTATCAGTGTCTCTAGCACATGCTATATCATATTATATCAATCTCAATACTAGTTTAATCTATTTTATATTAGTTTATTTATTAATTAATTTATATGCTCTTATATAAATGCATGCAAATATAGATACAATTATGAATAGCAAGACATGACATCCAGCTATTACATGATATTTTCATGTATCTTGTAGCAGTATCAAGCATCAAGTGTTAGGTGGCTATCTTGTAAGAGTCATCACTCCTGTTTATCAACATATCTTGACCCCTTATGACTCCCTATCTTGTATCTTATATCGGGATTATAACACAACCCATAATTCATAGGAAAACCTGTCGGCCCACCCTCCTATTTAGGATATCTTACTCCAGCCAATTTGAACCATTTTATAACTAGCCAATCTTTTTTGCAATGCCACATTTATCACATATCAATCTTATCATTTTCTCTTGCAGTTCAATATTATATATAGAATGTAATAATCTATGAAATACAGAGAAATCTATACACTATTTATTTACTTCAAAAAATAATAACTATCAATTTATCCGATAAAATTTAATAATATTCATACAAAAAGTTACTTAGTTAAAGTTGGGTAAATGAGGAGAAAATATATTTTTTTCATTTTTAAGAAGATTAAAATTGTAGAACTCAAAAACATTGAAACAAAGTTAGGATTTGGGTTACCTACCACAATAAAAAGAAATCTCAGAATAGAACCAACGGAAGAAAATGGACCGAATAGCTTTCTCTATCTTCTCTCTCTTCTCTCTCTCCATCTTCTCCCCTCTTTCTCTCTTCTCCCTTATGTGGCAAATCAAAGATGAAAGGGAGGGATGGCTGGGGTAACGGGGTTAATAAATTGATCTAGATATTTTATTATTTTAAAAATCACTAAATTGATATAGCACCATGACACTCAACTTTCCATCTCTGCAGTGAAGCCGTCTGGTGCCGCAATGCTCACTCAAAACATAATCTTTCTTTCCAAAAATTGGAGAGTTCATAGTTGTTGCGCCATTGCGCTCGCGCCCGAGCATCCAAGCTCCAAATTTTTAGATTTTTCAATTTTAAAATTATTCACACAATTTCAAGTTATTACAAAGGACATGCGTATTTTTACATGAACAACTTGGAGAGAAAAGTATATGGCCTAACAAAGTTGAAACTTTATTATTCTATGATTATAGTTACAAAGATTTGTCATTCCCTTATAATTTGTGAAGTTTGAAATATAATATAAGAATGTATACTGCAAAACGTTATCTATTAAAATTATTGTAAGGGTTTTGACTATCTATTATGTCAACAATGGATAACATATGTCATTTAATTGTGTTGCTCTTACATAATGGCTTGTAGTGGGTGTCAGACATTGGTGAACATCAAATAACAATAGATGTTGGAGATATAGTCGATGAACTTTAAATACAAAGGAAAACAAAGAGCATCATTAATTGGGACTCTATTACAAAATGTTCAATAGGAAAGTTGGATGAGATTGATCGACTAATGTTTGGTGTTGAGGGAAGATGTGCATCAATGAAGGGGTGGTGGATGTCAAGAGGCCATTAAATCAATTTCTCTCCTTATAGGAGAGGGGAGTAGGCAACTTGGTAGGTTGGAGTCAAAAATTGACAAAATTTGTTATTGGTGGGCATCAAGCGATAGTTGATTGTGAATGTTGTCATTAGTCAATAGTTAGCGTAGGTTGATTGTAGGCATTTAACTGATGTCTGATGTTAAAATAGGCATCAATGAAGGGTGATGTAAAGTATTAGGGATAGAATGCTAGTGGGCATAAGGAGGAGTTGGAAATGAGTTGGCATGTCTCATTTATTGAGGCAATGTTGGTTCATAGACATATGATGTCAATAAAAGTGTACAATAGACAGTAATGTTTGAAAACAACTAGCATCAATATGTAGATGACTATGGGCATTAATGTTAGTTGACATTTGATATCAGGTCGTAGGATACTGGTCATTAAAGGCTGATTAACTATAAATGTCAAACAATGTTAACAAATAGTGGCTTTATGGATCTAATAACAGCTAAGTAGTCCTTTATGACCCTATAAGTAGTTAAAATCTAAAAAATATGCATGATTCTTAGGTGCTTTTGATAAACTATATAAAATAAAGAGAATTGAGACATTTAAAAATTTCAACGGGATAATATAATATTTCTATAAAATTATCCTATCATATTTTTTATTCTTATCAATAATAGACCCATCACATTGCACTCACCAAACTAAAAATAAATTTGATGATCCTACCAATAGGCCAGCTTGATAAACCTAAATAAAGCCACTATCAAGGCCAACAATTGATTAAATGGTCAAAAAAAAATTGCTTCGTGTCTGCCAGGGTTCTGCGTCCGCCTGGTGCCGGTGCCGGTGCTCTCAAGGAAGCCTCCGCCTCCTCATTTTAGTTTTATTTTGTGTGTGTTTTTCACATTGTGCTTTCTGGTTCGTCCTCCTCTGGCCCTTGTGACCGGAATGACGGTGAAACCTTGGGTCGAACCTGGTTTTTTGGAGGGGTCGACTAAATCCCGTTCTTCTGTAGATGCCTTGTATGGTCTTTCCTCTGATGCTCGATTTCCTGATCTCAAACCTTCTACTTTTCATGGTTTGTCTTTCCTTTGGATTTTGGATGAAGAGGTTCTCGTGCTTGTGGCTCCTTTGCATTTCGTATTGGTTGATTTTTTCCCTCTCGGCGTCCGAGTCTTGATGCTGTTCGAAAGTTTTTCTTTGCTCTCAAGCTTAATGGTGAGTTCTCTGTATAACTTTGTTGGATCATTCTCATGTGTTGATAAGTTGGTGAATGACCTAGACTATAGCAAATTTTTCTCTCGTAGATCTTATTTTATTAGAAATTGCTACATGAAGTTGACCAAATGGTCTCCTCTTCCTGATATTGGTATGGAGTCCCCTGTCATACCTATCTAGATATTATTCCCAACTTGCGGCCACATTTTTTTCGCCTCGTATTCTTCACAGATTGGGTTCTTTATTTGTTCTTCCGCTAAATGTGGATCATGCGACCTCTGTTAGCTCCTGCCCTTTGTTGTGCGTGTGTTAATTGAGCTTAACATTAATAAAAAAATATTCTGATAAAGTTTGGATTGGTCCTGAAAAGTTTGGTTATGTTCAACATGTTGTGATGGAGGAGTTTCCCAATTTTTGTGCATAATATAAATCGATTGGTCATTTGCCCAGTGAATGTTGTTCTTCTATTCCGGTGATTGATTTAGTTAATCATAATATTTCTGGTGAGAATGTTAATGCTGTGGTAGAAAATGTGGCTGTTGTTGGTCCTGTGGAAAATTATATTCCTACTGTAACTCCTGTTAGTCCTATTGAGGTTATGGTTAATGGGGAGATTGGTGTGGATGGTGCTCTTGCTATGGAAAATAGCAATGGTAACACTGAGGTTGCTACTCTTGGTCAGGAGACAGGTTATCTGTCCTCTGTTGTTTTGTCTGTGACTCATTCTTCTGGAATTAATGAGGGTGTTACTGAGGTTTCTGAGCCGAACCCTTGCTTAGTTAATTTGGTAGCTAGTCCTAATGCTTCTCCTGATTCTAATGTTGTTGTCGGTGATGGTGAAGTTGCATTTTTTAATTAGTTTAATGCTCTAGACCCTGGGGATTAAGAGAATGTTAGCCCTGTGGGTGGGCTTCTTCCCATTGAGAGTGGTGAGGTTGTTTTGGATTCTCCTGCTCGTTTTAGTGATTCTTTTCCTGATGGTGTTGAACCTAAGGCTAAAAATGTTAATGTTCCTCTTACTGATATGCCTATATCCGTTATTTCCAATGATGCTTTGTCAGCTCACCTTACTTGTAATTCGGGGGATCATGAGATGATGCATGGTGACTGGTTAGATGATGGCAATTCTTCAGCTAGTGGGGATGAAACTAATGAGAATGATTTGGATTCTCAGGATAGCTTTGATTTAAATATTATTCAAGTTGCTGCGGATGATTTTTTTTAAAGATTGGTAAGCGTAGACATCGTAAATCTAAAAAGAAATGATTTTTCTTTTTGGATTTGGACTTTTTTTGTTGTTGGGGTCTACTTTGTTGGGGCTGGCTTGTTTTATTAGATTTTCTGGGTGTTACTCTCTGTTTTGATGGTAAGGCCATTTTGGGGGATTGGTTTGGTTGGTGTTGTTGGAGGTTTGCCTTTGCTGTTGCTGGTGGCCCGGGCAATGATGTGGCGGCTTTCTGCTCACCGCCTGGACGATTGTGGCTTGATGGCAACCATTAGTGGTGTTTCCTCTTCTTCTAATTGGTGGCATTTGTGTGGGATGTGAGATTATGCTTGTCCATTTTGCGTCTTCATCTGTGTGAGTTGTTGCTTGCTTCCTCCTCTGGAAGGTCCTTGCCTAGCGTCTAGTTGGTTGAAGAAAGCTTATTGTCAATGACTAAGCCTGGCTGGCTTTTGCCTTCTTTACTGTTTGTTGTCTCTTCGTTTTTGTTTGTAGCAGTGTATTTTTTGCTTTGTTCTTTGTTGGTTTTATTTGTATCCTTCTTTTATTAATGGAATTTTATCCCTTTTGGTTAAAAAATTTTTTTGATCAAATGCCATCAACAGTGGCTCAATAGTGATGCAACGACTATGATAATGCCTCTAATTATTGAACTAAAAACGTTATTTTTTATCTTAAAATCCATAAAAGTTGTGAATACTATATTTTTTTTAAAATAAAAGAGAACATCAAAATTTTAAATTGAAACTGTGTAAACATTAAAAATCAAGACTTCAACCCTAAACCCTAAACAAAATTTTAAAATCTTGATGGTAAAAGATGTGCCCTAATTTATTTGATAAGCGTCGCATGTTCAATTAATTTGAAAGAACAAATCTTTTGCTGTTCTTAAATGCTTATCCTTCCCTGCAGCTTGAATTTGCGTTGATCCAGTATGATTACTGTACATATGGCGGGCAGATTTTGGGTCTAATTTTCCACTGATTTTGGTGAAGTTATGGGAGGGGGGGAATATTTAGGTCAATTAAAGCAAATTAAAACACACATCACATATCAAAGACTCGAATTTAAAACCTCTTAGTTGATAACAAAAGCTCCCAATCAATCGATCAAAAGAGAGCTGCATCTTCTAATTCCAATCACTACTCATATATATTCCCTTAGCCTACATTCTGTCCCCAATAACTTAATAAATTACTCATAATTTAGTCAATTTATAATTAACGCAATCTTACATATTCAAAATAAAGCATCACATTAATGTATGTTTGGGATAAATGAGGCTTTTCATAAAGGTGATTATAAAACTGCTGTGAAGAAAATAATTTTTTAGGAAGCGGCCATAAAAAAGAGCTTTCTAACAAAAAAAACTCTCTTTAAAATATTGGAAATCTAGTAAGCAAAGCAAGAAAAAACCCCTCCTAAATAGAAATCACATCAAGCATCCCAAAAGGAAGCCGCTGGAAGCAGAACCGTCCAAGAACCGCATCCGAAAGCACCAACTTGTGCTTGTCCTGCGCCAAAGCCGCAAGAAATGTCGCAACAACTGATAAGAGAAACAGAAACAACTGCAATAGATGACATGATAGAATAATGCAATGGAAGAAACTGAACCAACAAATCAGTTAATCGCAGGAGGCAAAGGGAAGAATACGGACGCCACAGCCCAAGGAATTAAAAAATCTCACAACTAATTTATAAATTACAAAATTACCTATTCAATATTTAAAACTTAAATTTGCAAAAAGTTTGCAATTTCAAATTAAAGGAGGATGTTTGTAGATGTCAGCCACATCGCAAAACTATCCTGAGTCAACTTGAATCTCACCCACATATATTTCAAGTTTTTTGGGTAAATAAGATCTCCCTATCAATCACATTTATGTGCAATTCCCTCTGATTAGAGAGCTATTTCGATATAATTTGTGGTGAAATCACCATGAACATCACCCATGTTTTGTAAGATTGACCTTAGCTATATAATCTAAATGTAATTCACCGCGGGCTCTACAACATATGCTTTTTGGTATAATTTAACTAAAAATTGACTGCTTCGATCAATATTGAAGACTAACACATATAGAAGCTCCATCTACAAAGAGAAATGTAACTTGATATAATGTTTTTGTGTTGCATATAGATACTAACACCCTACCATCTGAGACTTATGCACCAAAAAGACATGATACTGAGGCTTCCTCATTTAGGCGAAAGCTATCCAAGAGCCAAAAAGAAAAAAAAAAAAAGATACACTATGCTTAGATAAGAACCTAAGAATTGTTACCTGAATAGCCAGTTATACAACAAGCCTTGGAGCCATTGGCACCCATCCCTATTGAGAATAAAGTTAAGGTGGGTGAAGAGAAATAGTCCCACTAGCAAATTAAAGCAATTATTTTAGGCCCAACAACAACATCTAGCCCATGTCTCGTAAAAGAAAGGGCCTAAAACTTTGTTGTCCAGAATACATAAGGTCTTGAAAGTCATAAAAGAAAATAGCCTGATAAAGAAAAAAATATGAAAGATCTCAACAGATGATAAGTCCCAACGGAAGGGAAAATAAATTTGAAGGTCGACTCATGAAGAAGAGCTTGCCAAGAAGACTAAAGCTCGGACATTTGATTTGTACGCCAAGAGATCCACATGGGCAAGATTTGTCAAGAATGGGTTACTAAGCAAAAGATCCTAATTGATGATACCCTTGATAATTGACATCATGGAGATTCCTCCAATGGATCCCATCATCAAACAACTCCAATCCCTTGATAGAAAGTCAACCTCAACCATAGTCTCTCTATTGATGACATGTTTACACATTATACTAAGTCAAAAGTCCAATGAAAATATCAATGAAAGATATGAGTGCAAGAAGAAGAAGAAGAAGCAGAAAAAGAAGAAGAAGAAGAAATAATGAAAATTGAAGTCGTTTAGATGGTAGAACATGTCGATGAACATTCTGCTCTACGTGTTTGTTAGCTTTGACAACATGGAGCTTTACCTACTATCCCTTTGAAGGATAACCACAAGACCGAGAGGAAGAAGCACAACCAAATCCTCCTCAAAAGGTTAACAAGAGGAGGAATAAGAGTTGGTACTTGTTAAACTTGTTTTTTCAGCCTAAGTGCAAAAGCATATACATCGTCAAATGAAGGCTAAAGAAAAAAAAAATATCTTAGGATAAGTGTCAAGATGAATGAGATGATGACATAGATGAATATAATGATACATTTAATTCAAAAGAATGCCATTGCAATTCCTAAACATATTTTGCTTGCTAAATCAATTATGTTTATCCCTTTTTAATTTTTAAGTTTTAATGGATATTACTCCTAAAATCTCTTAAATATAGCTTTCTCTCACATTACTCTTTTTAGTCATACTTCATATCTATCATAACATTATTATTTTTTGGCATAATCGACTTGATTGTCAATGACATTTTGTATTGCTCGTCGTTACAATATGCTTTAACATTCTCATTTTTATCACACACACAACAATATCCTTTGGCTACTCTTTATATTTTTCTATCGATCGTTGCATACAACGATCAATTCTATAATAGTGTGATTTATAAAAATTGTCTTTTAAGTATTAAACTATAATTATTCATTATTGTAGTGTGCTTTTCTATGATTTTTTTCCTTCACTTTCTCTGATAACTTTATTGTATAACTCATAAATTTGTTTCTTCTATAATTAACAAATAAAGTTTTACCTTTTTCTATACGCTTCAAAGATAGCTCATCTTCATTTATTTGGATCAATTTCATTTTGCGCTTGTAAACAAATTTATGCATAAACTAACATGCAATAGTACTCCATATAGTATCTTCATATGTCCTCCAAGTCTTCAGTAAGACTATCATGTCACTCTCATTAATATATATAACTTTAATATTATTGTGGGCTAGAATATACGCGGCGATAGAGTTAAAAATTTTCATCTTAGCCTTGTACAGATATCCAGCACACAAACAGAAGAAGAAAGGAACACCAGAATTTTACGTGGAAAACCCTAGAAGAGGAAAAAATCACGGGGCCACGCCCAGTTGAAATGGTTCCACTAGCGTTTGATTGGACTACAAGTGACTGACTCGTCCCCGTAATTAAGGACAATCAAATTACAGTAATCAGCTGTCGGGTTGAAAACCAATTACAAACAGAGATCAGAAATCCAACAACACTTGGTGGTCGGGCGGAAATCCGGCGTTAGTAAGCTATCGAACAAAACTCCGACATCAGTCGGCGGTCAAGCAGAACTCCGGCATCGGTCGGCTGTCAGGCAAAACTACGGCATCCGTCGGCTGCTGGGCAGAACTTCGGCGTCGGTCGGCTGCCGGGTGGAAGTCCGCCGGTGGTCGAGGTGGAGTCTGGTGGCAAGAGAGCTATCTTCCTTCTTCTCTTCTTGCTTAGGTCCCCTCTCATGAGAAATGAGGGGTCTATTTATAGTTTTCTGAGAGTTGCATAGCCAGTAAATAAGAAGAAGATCAAGGGTAAACTGTGAGTGGTTTGAATGAACGGCCAATGTTGAATCCCTTGACCATGGATTGTTTATTGGGCATTTGGATGTCTTAATGATATCAGAATTCAGCGATCTTGGGCTCGTTGGATTTGTCTCGTCGAAGCGCTCGATTTGACTATAAGAAGGATATATTTGGAAACTGTTTGGTAATCCAAATTATGGATTGAACCTTCCAAATGTGCTTCAAGTCTTTGATTTGGTCCCATTTGGGCTCGGATTGAGTTGAATTTGATGTTGTTTGGTTCGTATTTATGAGACGTTCAGTTCGACTATAAGTTTGCCAAAATCGGAGTTTAAATGTTCTCCAATTTAATTTTTGAAGTTTCCAACTTGATTTTTGCCTCGAGGTTCATGCTTGATCAAGATAATTTTTTGATGATGTATCAAATATAAACTACAAAATTATGAATTCACAGTTCATTGCTACTTGTTTGATAAAATCAAAGCATCAAGAGTGTTCTAGATTAGCCTAAAAGCTTCTACACACGCGATGGCAAAAAAGCTAGAAAATGACAAGAAGAAAACACAACTTTTCAGTTTATCGCACAAACTCCAGAATCCATCTCCCCATTTTTCTTGAAAAAAAAAATATATTTAACCGCCATCTGAACAGATATGACACCTGAAACATCCAATATATCAAACACAACTATATAGATACACTACCTAAAACAAAATATATGTATTTCCATAGTGGGCCTGAGGGCACGTAGGCTAAGAGAGGCTAATTATAATGAATGCTACTCATTAAAAGATTAGTTCCATTTCCCCAACTAATAAGGCTTGTTATTTTACCAACTGAGTTCCTCTCCGATGGCCGCACCAGCAGTGCCACCACTCTTACAGGCTCAGTTGTTCGAAGCTCGAAAATGGAAGAAGTCTTAAAGATTTTAAATAAATGTCGATAATCTCTCTCTCTCTCTCTCTCTCTCTCTCTCTCTCTCTCTCTCTCTCTCTCTTTCTCCAAGCCCGACTCAGCATGAGTGATGAGAGAAAGGTGCCAAATGGAGCTTTAGGTTGGTTTGTCAACAAATGTTGAACTTTGCTTATCTTGTTATTTTTTAACAAGGATTTTAAGAAAGAAGGTGTTAGAGGGGACAAAGTGGTATATTTGATCAGTTCTTAATTTTAGGTGTTGTATGAGTAAATAAGAACAAATGTTATATATATATATATAGAGAGAGAGAGAGAGAGAGAGAGAGAGAGAGAGAGAGAGAGATGTAAATGTATGAAATGGTATGTATGTAAATCCACCATCATTTTTTGCAATCATTTTCTTATAAGAACATGATGATGTTAATTCATAAAATAATTTACAATATTTCAATTAATAAATTCATATAGGTTTTTTATTAGATGTCAAATTAAAAGATTTTGAGTGTATAACATCAATTTTAATTATAAATTAATTTTAAATTTTTTATTAATTTGTATTACAAGAGGTAGGATATTATTATCTTACCTTAGAATTCATTTAATTTCTATCAAACATGATATTTTGAATTCAATGGCGTGAGTTGAGGAATTGTCTCATATATGAAGTTGTATATGATTCTTACATGGTATATTTTAATGATGAAAATATTCTTTTAGTGAACTAGCCATATTCCCTACATAAGATTTTTTTTGTAATATGCTTAAAATTTTTAAGAATTCATGAAATCCTAACTTAATTTGTCATATTTCATCACTCCAACAATGTGTTATACCTATAATTTCATTAACATACTACACATTCAAGTGTTAGCCCTCACTGCTCTTGGGGCATGCACTCCACTTGTGACCCTACATAGGTTCTACTCAGTCCATGCAACTACTTGCTAGCGGCCACTTATGGCCACCATTTATCGTCACTAAACTACCCTAGCTATCAATTCACTCTAATGATGCTTAGTCATACTACCTCACGTAACATCATTCGTGTGATGCTTCATAATTTAATTTGAAATTGTTGCGTCCTGAAATATTCGTGGTGGTAGAGAGTGATATCGTTCAGCTTCTTAGCTTTGTACAGAGATCCAGCATACAAACAGATAAAAGAGTATGGTTATAGCATTTATAAAAGACACCATAATTTTTACATGGGAAGCCCTTAAAAGGAGAAAAGTCACAGGGTCTGGCCCAGTTTGAATGAATCCACTAATATATGTAATTGATTACAAATGAGGCCCTTCCTTAGAAGGAAGGTCTTGGCTCGATGTAACAAATATACATCACACATAGTGCATTATATGTTGGGAGTTGGAAGAATACATATTAATATGTTCGTTTGGGGCAGCAAAACCATAGCCGGCGAGCGATGTAGGTCGGAAGAACCATAATCAAATGATGGTGGTTGGAAGAACCATAGTCGGTGGGCGACCGTGGTCATAAGGATCGTAGTTGGCAGGCGACGGAGGTCAAAAGGACCATAGTTGGCATTAGTAGTTAGAAGATAGTAGTAGGCGGGTGACGAAGCTCGGGAGGGCCATAGTTGGGTGACGATGGTCGGAAGGACCATAGTCGGTGGGCGACGGAGGTCGGGAGGACCGTAGTCGAGGACTGTAGTCAACGGACGGTGGAAGTCAGAAAGACCAAAGTCGGCGATAGTGGTTGGAAGACCCATAGTCGGTGAGCGATGTAGGTCAGGAGGACCGTAGTCGGTGGACGACGAAGGTTAAAAAGACCATAGTTGACGGACAGTGGTGGGAAGAACTCGACGGTGGTCGGCAGACGGGCGGAAGTCTGACGGCGATCAGAAAGAACTCTAACCGAGGTCGATAAATGGGTGGAAGTCCTTTGGTGATCGATGAACGGGTGGAAATCCGATGGTGGTCGGGAAGAACTCCGGCAGTGGTCGACGAATGATTGGAAGTCTGGTGGTGGTCGACGAACATGCAGAAGTTCGATGGTGATCGGGAAGAACTTCGACAGAGGTAGATGAACAGGCAGGAGTCTGTTGGTGATCGAAGAACAGGTGAAAATCTGGTGGTGGTCGGTGGGCTGGAGGAAGTCCGATAGTGGTCGTCGGACTGCGGAAGTCCGTCGGTGGTCGGGAAGAACTATGGTGGTGGTTGACGAACAGGCGGAAGTCTAACAGTGGTCGGCGGACTGGAGGAAGTCCAATGGTGATCGCCGGATTGCGAAAGTCCTTCGATGGTCGACAGACTGGCATAAGTGAGTCGGTGGTCGGGAAGAACTCCATCAGTGGTCGGCGGCAAGCATGCTCCCAAATTCTTCCTTTCTCCTCCTCATTCCCTCCTCTCATGTGAAGAATGTGTGCCTATTTATAATTTTTTTAGAGTTGCACGGCTTGTAAATATGGGGAGAAACAAGGTCAAGATGGGAGTGCTTTGAATAGACGGCCGATATTGATCTCTTTGATCATGGACCGTTTACTGGTCATTTGAATGCCTTAATGATATCAGAATTTAGTGATCTTAGGCTTGTTGAATTCGTCTCATCGAGCCGCTTGATTTAAATATAAGCATATCACGATTGGAGTTTGTTTGGTATTCCCAATTTAAGCTTTGAATGGTTTAAATATGCTTTGGAACCTTGACTTGGGCTCATTTGGGCTCGGATCTGACTGATTTTGGTGTCGATGGTTCGTCTTTTTGAGACGTTTAGTTCAACTATAAGTTTGCTATAATAGGAGTTTAGATGATCTCATATTTAATTTCAAAAGCTTTCAGCTCAATTTTGCCTCAAGGTTCGTGCCTGATCAAGACAATTTTTTGGTGTTATATCAGTTGCCCTCTTATTTTTGAACGTCGAAGCTTGTAAAGTCCAAAAATATGCATCGAAGCTTTTAAAAAATTTATATTTTTATTCTTAAAATTAAGGACTAATTACTTATATTAAATTTTTTAAATATATATTTATGACTATTATTAAAAAGAAAGGTATTAACTTTATTAATCATTATCCTATTTGTTTGTGCAAAATATAAGCTTCAAAATATAAGCTTTAGCCATATATTTGAATATTAGATTAAAAGTCTTAAAAATATTTCATGTCTAATATATTCTTTAATAAAAATATGATAAAATATTTCACTTCTGCACTAAGAGACAAAAATTTTGTTTCCATTTTTTTATTTATTAATTTAATTTATTTTTTTTGGAAGGCCAAACGGCCTTCCACTTCTCAAAGAGGCGGCCGTTATGCCGCCTCACATAAATTTTTTAATTCATTTTTTATTATTTATTTAAATTATTTTTGTTAAATATATGCTTGAATAGAAGTAATTAATTAGGGGCCTTTAAAATTCCAAAAAAATAAAAAAATAAAAAATTCTAATAAAATCTGAAATGTATTTTTAAGTTTCCCTTTTTATATATATTAAATAAAAATAATTAATTTTTGTCTCTGAAAATTTCACAATTTTTTTATTAATTTTAGAAATTTTTAGAAAAACTCTTTATCTTCCCTCATGCAACTATAAATACCCCCCCCCCCCTTGGAGGCTTAGGAAAGTAAAAAATTTTAGTCGGTCTAATTCTTCTCAAAATTTGAATACAGACTGCCAAAAATTTTTTTTTTTTGTTATCAGAAAGGCTCGATCCTTTGATGTGGGCGCCGATCTTCGTTTAAAGGCCGTCCCGAAAGAGTCACAAGACCGTCAATAACGATAAAGGCTCAGTCCTTTGATATGGGCTCCGGTCTTCATCTGAAAATCATCCTGAAGGAGTCGCAAGACCGTCAATAACGATAAAGGCCTGGTCCACCGATGTGGGCTCTGGACTTCGTTTAAAGACTATCCTGAAGGAGTTGCAAGACCGTCAATATTTGGTAAAGGCCCGGTCCTCTGATATGGGCTCCGGTCTTCATTTGAAGATCATCCTGAAGGAGTCACAATACCATTAATATTTGGTAAAGGTTCGGTCCTCCGATGTGGGCTCTAGTCTTCATCTGAAGACTGTCATGTAGGAGTCGCAAGACTGTCAATATTTAGTAAAGGCCTGATCCTCCGATGTGGGCTCCAATCTTCATTTGAAGACTGTCCTAAAGGAGTCGCAAAACCGTCAATATTCAGCAAAGGCCCGATCCTCTGATGTGAGCTCCAGTCTTCATCTGAAGACTATCCTGAAGGAGTCGCAAAATTGTCATTTTTCAATAAAGATTTGATCCTTTAGTACCAGATGAGTATATTGGTGGACATTGGTGGAAAACAAAGTATGATTTGCTTGTGTTAGTCCAAGCTTTCTCTTGGATTGATAGCTTGAAGAACATTGGTGTCGACAGTCGGACGAAGGCTTGATGACGGTGGGTAGTCAAGAAGAGATCTGACAACGTTAAAAAATTGGCAAAAGTTTGGCGATGGTTAATGATCGATGGGGAAGAGATCCAACGATTAGAAGTAGATGCATGAAGTTAGGCAATATGTCGATGAAAGCATATTTGAAGTGGTTATGTGATATTCCGACGTTGGTGATCAGGTTGTGAGTTGATGAAGAATAATCGAGCTGAATTTTATTAAAGATAGAATATATGCATGCTGACAATTTGATGGAGAGGGTCAAATATTATATAGACCACATCTGTCTAGTAATACTTTAACCATATTAATAGAGTGAAGGATTGATTGTCTCCAATCCTTTTTTGAAGGAGCCGAGAAAGATGCTTTAAAATATTATGTGGAAGAGGTCGATGGGATCCGCCAAGGATATTTAACCAATAATATTTGACCTATATAAGATTATTTGTCAGGATATTTCTTACTGATGTTAACCTGTATGGAAGAGGTCGAGGGAATCTACTAAGGATGTTTGACCTATCCGAGGTAGTTTGTCAGAGCTTTACTTGATGGCGTTAACCTGTGTGGAAGAGATCGATGTAATCTACTAAGGATGTTTAACCTATTTGAGATTATTTATCAAAGCTTACTCAATAATATTAACCTATGTGGAAGAGATCGAGGGAATCCACTAAGGATGTTTAACCTATTCGAGGTTATTTGTCAGAGCTTTACTCGATAATGTTAACCTGTGTGAAAGAGGTCGAGGGAATCCGCTAATGATGTTTGACCTGTCCGAGGTTATTTGTCAGAGCTTTACTCGATGACATTAACCTATATGAAAGAGGGCGAGGGAATCAACTAAGGATGTTTGACCTATTCGAGGTTGCTTGTCAAATCTTTACTTGATGACATTAACCTGTATGGAAGAGGTCAAATCGAATCCCCTTGGGATCGATTATGTCTTAATAGGGAGGGAGCATATGATGCGTGTATCCTAAATCAAATGTAAAGATTAATCTGTCATTAGATCGTTATTGCCTTCTTAAGGCCGAGGTTAAGACCTTGTCCAAGGAATAGAAGTCCAGCTAGAGACTATAAATAGATTATAATCTATTAGAAGTATCCTTGTATTTGCTAGAAGCTTAATAAAAAATAATTTCCCAAGATATTATCTTGGATGTTAGAGAAAATTGGATGGATTTTCTTGGCCATGATTGCAGTCTATGTAGCCCCCAGTCTACGTTTGATTTCAATGACATTGATCCAGCATTAGTTGATACCTGAGGGGCGATATAAAATTGTATAAGTTTGCCCCATAGCTAGGAGTCTTTTCCTACAGATGGCGCCAAACTGTTGCATCCTAGAATATTGGCAGTTGTATAGAGTGATATAGTTTGGCGTCTTAGCTTTGTATGGAGATCCAACATACAAACAGATAAGAGAGTATGGTTATAACATTTATAAAAGGCACCCTAATTTTTATGTGGAAACTCCTGAAAAAGAGAAAAACTACAGGGCCTGGCTTAGTTTGAATGAATCCACTAATATTTGTAATTGATTACAAATGAGTTCCTTCCTTAGAAGGAAGATCTTGGCTCGATATAGCAAATATACATCATACAAAGTGTATTATATGCTGGGAGTTAGAAGAATTAGTGTTAATACGCTTATTTAGGGTGCCAAAACCATAGTCGATGAGCGTTGTAGGTTGGAAGGACCATAGTCAGATAACGGTGGTCAGAATGACCGTAGTTGGTAGGTGACCGTGGTTATAAGGATCATAGTCGGCTGCGATGGAGGTCAAAAGGACTGTAGTTGGCGTTGGTGGTTGGAATATAGTAGTTGGCAGGCGATGGAGGTCGGGAGGACCATAGTTGGGCGACGATAATCGAAAGGACCGTAGTCAGTGGGCAACGGAGGTCTAGGGGACTGTAGTCGGCAGACGAAGGAGGTCAGAAAGATCATAGTCAGCGATGGTGGTTGGAAGACCTGTAGTCGACAAGCCATGGAGGTCGGGAGGACCATAGTCGGCGGATGACGGAGGTCAGAAAGACCGAAGTTGGCAGACGATGGTCGGGAAGAACTTGGTGGTAGTCAGTGAACGAGCAGAAGTTCGACGGAGGTCGAAAAGAACTCTAGTGGATGTCGACAAACAGGTGGAAGTCCGTTGGTGACCGATGAACGGGTGGAAGTATGATGGTGTACGGGAAGAACTCTGATGGTGGTCAACGAATGAGTGGAAGTCCAGTGGCGGTCGATGAACAGGCGAAAGTTCGGCGGTGGTCGGGAAGAACTTTGACAAAGGTCGACGAACAGGCAGGAGTCCATTGGTGATCGAAGAACAAGCGGAAGTCTGGTGGTGGTCGGCAGACTGGAAAAAGTTCGACGGTGGTCGCTGGACTGTGGAAGTCCGTTAGTGGTCGGGAAGAACTCTGGTGGTGGTCGATGAACGGGCAGAAGTCTGGCAGTGGTCGATAGATTGGAGGAAGTCCGACGGTGGTCGTCAGACTGCGAAAGTCCTTCGGTGGTTGATGGACTGGCGGAAGTCCATTGGTGGTCGGGAAGAACTCCGGCGGTGGTCGGAGGCAAGAAAGCTCTAAAATTCTTTCCTTCTCCTCCTCACACCCTCCTCCTCTCATGAAGAATGGGGGCATATTTATAGTTTTTTGAGAGTGACACGGCTTGGAAATATGGGGAGGATCAAAGTCAAGATGGAAGTGGTTTGAATGGACAGTCGATATTGATCCCTTTGATCATGGAACGTTTACTGGTCATTTGAATTCCTTAATGATATCAGAATTTAGTGATCTTGCGTTTGTTGGATTCGTCTCGTCGAGCCGCTCAATTTGAATATAAGCATATTACGTTTGGAGTTTGTTTGGTATTCCCACTTTAAGCATTGAACAGTTCAAATATGCTTTGGACCCTCATTTTGGGCTTGAATCTGGCTGGTTTTGGTGTCGATGGTTTGTCTTTCTGAGACGTTCGGTTCGACTATAATTTTGTTGTAATAGGAGTTCGAATGATCCCAGATTTAATTTTAGAAGCTTTCAACTCAATTTTGTCTCAAGATTTGTGCCCAATCAAGATGAATTTTTGGTGTCGTATCAGAAATAATTATTTTTTATTTTTTAATATACAACAATCAGAACTACCTAATTTTTTTTATCAATATAAATACTAGTGAAAATAAAATTATTGATCAAAATATTAATATATATATATCTGTATTTATTTTCTAAATATCATATACACTTCTAAGGATCTATACAACTACGATATATCTTTCCATACATTAGTACAAAAGAATAACTACAAAATAAAAAGAAAAAAAATAACTATAAACCTAGAGAATCTTGATCAATCTCATACCCTTGACCCTCTGCTCTGACCTGAAATCATTTAAACTATATATAATGGGTTAAAAAGCCCAGCATGTCATTCAATCCTACAACAAACTCAAAACTAGGGGTGTCAATATTTGACCCGGCCCAAAAAATTTTGGGTTCGGGTCAACCTGTTTTGCAAATGGGTTGGGTTCAAGTTTCATTTTCTGACTTGTTTCAAATTTTGAGTCATGTTCGGGTCAACCCAAAAATTCGAATTCTAACCCGAAATAAACCCGTCACCCGACTCACCCCCTCGTCTGAAGCAATTCCTGTCTGCACTACCGCGCTCACCCACACCACTGGCTCCCTTACATTGCCCGTTGCTATGCTCGTTAGCAACAATCTCATGCCCGCGCTCCCCAGCACCGCATGCACTCGCCCGCACCTGTGTTAGCCCGCACTGCACCGCAGGCTCACTCGTAGTGGTCCCAATCACTTGTGCCTACACATGTTCTGCGCTCATGTCCACAGCATTGGCGCCTGGCTACTTGCATGTTAGCGGATCGGGTTAGGTCAACACGGGTTAGGGTACGGGTCAAGTCCAGGTTTGAATTTTTGACCTGTTTGTCTAAACCGATCAGGTTTTGGTCTGGTCAATTAAAGTTGGGACTGCAGGTTTGGTTCACAGGCATGGTGGGGCCAACGAGTCTGGTTCACGGGCGGGGGTAGCGGGCCCGCTCGAGCTAAATAGGAACTTTTTTTATTTTTTATGTAAATAATTTCCGTCAAAAAATTCGCCTGAAAAGTTTTCCGGCAAATTATTTCCGTCGAAAAATTCGCCAGAAACTTTTCCAGCAGATTTTTTCGTCGGTGTTTGTTTTCTAATGTGTGTTTTACTGTCGAAAGATTTTTCACCAAAAATACAAATTAACGACGGATTTTAGTCATTTTCAACCGCCGGAAAATGATATTTTTCTATAGTGTTTGTTCACTAGTCAAATCTCATCTTTTTAGTGAACCACATTAGGTCACTGTAAGCATAGCTACTCATATCAACAAACTTGCATCCAATCCTCCAAATTATGCAAATCCAAATCAATTGCGCATGATTCATATCTAACTCAGCTAACTTAACTCAAAAACTAAGGATACCTAAGGTCATTTAATGCTATCTAAGGTAAGCCACTAAGCAATTTAGGCTCAATCTTAAGCAAATTAGTATAGACCAATGAACCATCTATGCTTAACTAGAATAGACTAGAGTCAAATACTCACTTAGCTACCCAAGGTCAATTTGAAAAATATAGGGTTTGGCCACTGATAATTGACTGCCACATAATAAGAGGGTTAAATTTGTACTTTTTAAAATAGTCTCTTGTAATAAATTTAAAATTTTTATAAATAATCTAATATAAGCTAAATAAATTTAACAATTCAAACAACAAACAAAAATACACAACATAAGATAACTTAGGCGTTAGATAGATAACTAATCTTGGAATCTTTCGACGGTTTACCTGCGATTTTGGGTCCATTAATTTCTGGTTGTTGTAGCCGTCAGAAAACCGCCAGAAAATATTACCGTCAAAAATATGCCGCCGGTTTTCATTTCCTACGATTTTTATTCCGGCAATTTTCAAACCGCCGAAAAATTGAGTTAAATCGCTTGTATTGTAGTGTGTGAATGAGTCTATGACTAATTAAGTGTAATGTTAATGATGAACTTAATTACACAAAATATTCCAATTTAATCCAATAACACCAAAGTTATAAATGTGTCTAGATAAAAAATAAATTGAATATAAAATATTATGTTCTAAGCAAGAGAAATTAAACTTTTAACTAAAAGTTAATTATTTTTCTCTATATAATATACCAATATAAATTTTTGTGATGATCACTAAAACTAAGTTCTAGCATATCAATTTAATCCTAGCAATTAATTAAATATGCAAACCCCCTCTTTAAAATAAGAGAAAATTTTTAACTGAAGTTCTTTTTAATTTTGATGTTGAATGGAAGTAATCACCAATTAATTTTATAAATCAATATCTAAATGCAATATAAACTTTTTTCTATTTTTTTACTTGCAAGAAAAAAGTTGAACAAATTAGAAACTTACTTTTCATAATTACAGCCTTCAAATAAGATAATAATTAATCAAAATTATAATTATCTGCTGAAAATTATTTGACATTTGACACCATAATTTGACTCTTCTAATGTCATAATTTTTTTACAAAATATAAAACTCATTTTTATCTTAATCATTGATGGATGAATGTATTTGATGTATTCAAGCTTAGAAAACTTAGAATCAGATGTTGAATAAAATACCTGATTTTGTATCAATATTTTGAGCAAAGAATTTTAATATTATTGGAATTGCTTTCTCTATATTTAATTTGCATATTGAATTTGTATGTCTTATATGTTATTAGATTATTAGAAATAGTTTTTTTTTTAAGTGTTCTAAAATTCTAAAATTTCCCCATTGGAGAGATTTTAGAATCAAAAAGGGAAAAAAAATCTAAAGCTTTGTTTTACTCATGGTTGGCCATAGGATGAAAAAAAAAGGCCATGTGCCCTAATTATGCCTTCTATAAACTTGAGGCAAGAAATAGTTGTTAAACAAATTTTAAAGTTCATGAAATTATGCCCTCTTAAGCACGTTTTAAAATGAGTCATATTAGATTGAGGTTCGATGCTCACTGTCGCTTGATCATATTCGATACTCGTTGTTGCCTGATGTTTGACACCCGATATTATCTGGCCTCCTATATCTGCCATCGGCTGGCTTTCAACAGCTGTTGTTTGACTTATGTCATCATTCGACCCCTATCATCATCGTACGTTGTCCTCATCCAATACCTAAATCAGACATTTAATGTTCATAATCACCGAAGATTCGGCTTTTGTTGTTTACCATTCGCCATGACCCCACTCTAGCCATTATTACATGCCACTTTCACTTGGTGACCACCGATGAGCGACATTCACTGTTGCTTGGTTGATTGATTTGCCTCCCTCTTTTCATAAAGAACATAACATCAAAAAATTCATTTTCATTATTGACAGCACCTTGGTACTTCTTTCTCCATCACAGCCAAGGGACCATCTTACTTGTTTATCTTTTCATATTATATAGGCATCTTCTTTAGCTTTGTAAATAGGCACTACTAATAACACAATATTTTGTTGGTGAAGATTTATGACCAGGCAAGGCCCTATGAATTTTTCTTTTCATATTCTCTGCACATTATATGATGTTTCATAAGATATTTTCTTTTTTTTTTTCACTTTTAGAATAGCTATGTAAAAACTTTTGTATAATTTTCTAGTTACAGACATATTTTTGTAAATAAAAGAAAAGTTTACTCAGTAATTAATATTCTTTAAAATATTTTACCATACCTCTAAAGAAGTCTAAAACTAACTTATAAACTATAATATTATAAATATGTAAATAAATCTATGTAGAAAGTAAAAATAAATTAAAAGAAACATAACCATTGAAGAGATAGATTGAACTCTTAAGTAATAACCTCTTGCAGGCTGCAAAGGCTTACTAGAAGAAGTACAAATATTTTACAAGTATTATGCATTGAATACAAGTATATGTAACAATTTAAACCAACAACAGATCAAAATTCAAACTGGTAATAGTAGAGACTGAAGAGTAAATCGAGCTAAATTTAGGCTTCGTTTGGGATAACTTTCTTACTAATTTCTAAAATAGTTTTTTTAGTACAATAAGTTTTAAAATTATTAATTTTTGTACTATAAAGCTGCTTTAGAAATCAATAAAAAATCTATCGTAAACGAAGCCTTAGAGCCAAACACTATGGCCTGAACATTAAGACTCCATTTGGAATAGTTTTTAGGCTGCTTTCATTGTAAGAAAAATAGTTAGCATAAAATAATGTGTGATTGTCTCTAAAAAGCGATTTTTGAAAAAAAAAATATTTTTGAAACTGTAGCTGAAAAAGAGAATTAAAAAGTAAAAATAGAAAAGCTTAAGTTGCCTGTTTAGAACAACTTTTCGATTGCTTTTGTGGTAAGAAAAATAATTAGGGTATGTTTGGAACAACTGCATTTTTTTGTAAAGGAAATTGTAAAGTTATTGTTTGAAAATATATATATGAAGCTGCTGCAAAAAAGTAGTTTCTAATACAAAAATTTCTTGAAAATAATAAAAATAATAGCCAAATAGAAACTAGGGTTGTTGTCAGAAGAGCAAAGCACTAAGAAAATTATCCCAAACACACCCTTTAGTTAAAAAGTAATTGTGTTTTGAAAACAAATTTTTTTTATCCTTTTTAAAAATTTTGTCATTGAAAATTTATTTTGAAACTGTCATCAAGAAAGGAGCTTTTAAATGCAAAAACATGAAAACTTTCCTAAATTGATTTCAAAAATAAAAATAAAAATAAAAATAATAATAATAATAATAATAACAATAATAATATTAAGAGAATTTCATATAAAGGACGAAGAGAATGTATATTTTATTTTTCTTATCTCTTTCAAAAAAAAAGAAAAGTTAACAAATTAGAAGCCTTCAAATTAATTAAGATAATAATAGTATTTTCTACCGTGCTTTATGCATTAGAAAACTTTTGCTAACGCAAACAAATGAGATCATATTTATGTGGTGACAATTATTTGACAATGGAGGCCATAATTTGATTATTCAAAATCAAAATTTTATTTGTCATAACATAAAAATCACATTCATCTCTTCATATGCCTTAGACAAGCTTTAATTATCAGCCAATGTTGAAATCTTGAAATTTTACCGAAAGAACAAATGACACACCACCTACCATGATTTTTCAAGAACATAAAATCTGTCAATTGAGAAAATGTTGATTAGCAGAAGACAAATTCATTTCATAATCATTGATGCATGAATGAATGAATGTATTTGATTTGTCTGTTCATGCCAAGTTAAGAATTTTTTTTTTTGGAACGGGTATCCACTCGCTGTCACCCCCAAGAGGGCGCTTGGTTGTGTGACTAATCCTCGGCTGACCTAGAGGAGGCATTCAGCCCAGAAATCTCTTGACTGCACTTAAGTTCAATTATCAACAATAATAACAAGAACATCAAGCATTTATCCCACTTCATACGTGATATCGGCTGCATGAATCATTTTTCTCCATTATGTTTTATTAAGGTTTTGTTTGGGACAGCTTTCTTACTGCTTTTTAAAGCAGATTTCTAGTACAAAAAATTTTGAACTTGAGATTTTTATATTAAAAAGCTGCTTTAGAAAGCAGTAAGAAAGTTATCTCAAAATAATCCTAAGAGTCAAATTCTCATTTAAATCTAATAAAAAATATCATTTCTAATACTTTTTAAACTAGTCTTTTTAGGCCTACCTACCTCTACCTTTTCTTAATAAATCTACACTTCTAATCGGGCCATCACCAATGAATTCAATCATCATTGATGTAAAAATAAAGTTATCATAGTGGCACTAATATAAATTATATTCCAAATTTGCATCCAAGCATAGACTAGATTATAATAATTGTTTCTTAAGAGGTTGGACTTTATATTCCATCCAACCTAACAAGCTTATTAAATTCTTGGCTTATGGCAAGAAAAATAAGATGGACACATAGCCTATTGACAAATGGAGCAAAAATAGATAGAATTAGTCTTAGCATTAATTTATATAAATTGATAGAATAGCTCATCACTAAAACAAATGAATTAAATGTGGATAATTATTGTTTATATGTCCTTAAAAAATAGGTCTTGAATATTTCATGTTTTTGATCAACAACATTAGTTCATGCTCAAATAGTTTTCTTGCAATATATTTTGAATAGTATAACAATCCTCTAATTTTTATGCTGTCCGATCACATCAAAATTTACGTCATCTCGTTAATTCACGTTGATAAAAAAATGCCTCTTAGGTTTCATTTGGGATGACTTTTTTATGCTTCTTAAAGCAGTTTTTTAGTATAAAAATTAAAATTTATGTACAAAAAAGCTGCTTTAAGAAGCAATAAAAAAGTCGTCCCAAACAAAACCTTAAACAACAATTAAGCTTAGACCCATTCATGCTGATTCGATCTTCCAATTCAAATCTCCATCCTCCATCCTCCACCGATGTGATATAATGGATGTGGACCACAATCACTGCATTCATAATCATTAAGAGCACAATGATTCAACAATGATCTTACTTGAAGTTGACATGATTCACCTTATCAATCAAAAGACTAAAATGCGCTTGATTAAAGAAAATTTTAATCCCATATAGAACTCAAAGACTACATAGCTTACTTCTCCACCATACAATTCATTAAAATATTATATTTTAACACAAATGTTTAAATTCTAGCTCCCTAAAGGTGAGAGGTAATGGTTCTTCTCATTTGATTTCTAAGAAAATTTTAGTTGAATTTGTTTCTTTTGGTTTTTTCCCTTTAACCTCAATTACTTCTTTTTTTTTATTTTTTTTTTTATTTTTTTTTTTACTTTTTGGATAAAACCCACAAAGGGGCTTACGCGTTCCATAAACAATAAAAGTACATGTCCTTAAAGAACAAAAAGCTCTCCAAAAATACAATCTTTGAAGTAAAACCTATGAGCTAATGGTTCTACCTATTACAATGGAGGGGGAAGTAATAAAAAGAAAAACACCAAAAGGGAACCAAAGAAAACCAATCCAGAACAAAGGAACAGTAGCTGCCACACATCAACAGAGAAGCAACAGCAACCACTAAAAAAGAACCTGCACAAACACAAAAAAAACAGAGACATGCAAAATCAAGCGAAGCCAAGAACCCACCACGCAACAGAGCCTTCACATTCAAAGAGCCTCCACAAGACAACTCACACAAACAACAAATCACAAAGAGGAAAGGCCACCATAACCGAAGACAAAACACCCACACAACCCAACCGCAACGAAAACCTCCCAGCCACCAACACCCCTCACAGTAATACCAAAGAGAGACCCACCTCAGCAAGAATATCAACCTTGAGAAGACACTTAACCAAAAATGCCATCAAAGAAGAGAAAAACAAAGACAACACAACACTACTTTTTAGAATTTCGCTTCCGATGTTTACCAACATAGGAGAAGGCATTTATTACTAAAGATCCTTCTTAGGGTTTGAAACCCTCATAGAGAATTCTAATATTTATTTTTCCTTGTTTATATCCTAATATTAACTGAGCTCATTAAAGATCATTTTTTTAGTACATTTTAAAGTATAGAAATATATCTCATGTTTTTATTAGATGAACCCAAAATTAGTTACATAACTACCTTCTAATAATAGTTAAATAATTACAATTAATTTGGGTTAAATATATTTATTGGACCTGATTCATTTGAAAAAACAAGAATGGGATCGAAGCGATTTAAGTTAAATGTACAAAATAAAATTGAAAAACTAGAATCACGTCAAATTTTATTTGTTATTATAAGATTGAAGGAGGTGAATGTCACTAAAAAAAATTTCACAAATTTGAGGCGGTTTTAACCCTTAATGTATATCAACCAAATTTGAAATCATAAATATTAAGCTATCTTTAAATGTTGAAAATCTAAGCAAAAGGAAAAAAGAAAGAAGACAACTCAAATCAATGCTAGCGTGTTTATAATCAATCAATAAACAAGTTACTCGGAATGGAGAGTTACTTATAGATAGGGGCGTGGTGCTTGCGACAACATTAACGAACAATGAGCTGGAGTACTTTACATGAGAGCAAGAGAAGTGGGGGATAGTACTTGCAGCAGTGGGGACTTGTCTTTGGAAGTTGGCATAGGTGCTAGAGAGATTGAACAACGAGAGCGGGCAAAATAGTAGACGCGAGGCGAGAATAAAAATGTGGCATGACTAGGGCATGAGGAAGAAATAAAACCAATATGCTTTAGCAGCTTAAGCTGTTGCTTTTAGTGGTGATTTTAACTGCTGCTAATTGCAACAGTTAAAATCGCTGCTATAAGCAACATATAGTAGCGATTTTGAACCTACTACCAACTATTGTTGCTTTTATCCTCCCTTTTTAGTCGTAGTAGCGAAATTAGCATTTTGTAAAATGTTATCATTTTTATATCTTCAAATATCATAAAATACTATTTCCATACTTCAAAAGCTTGCATGGTTGATCATTTGCAGAAGAAAACATTGTTATGCCTATCAATTTACTTTACTTCATGTTCAAAATCAAAAGTTTTGGCCAATAAAATTTCCAAAACTTTTTTATTCTATTATTAATATTTCTTAATTTTTTTACTTAAAAATAAAGTACCTTAGATCATTTGTTTTTTGCTCATGAGATTTTATATTTGATCGAAATGAGAAAATTACATTATAATGATCTCTTTCCTTTTTTCATTCTCAATCTGGTTATTATCTGTTCTACAGAGAATGCTTTCAAATGCTAGCAAAGAAGGTTTCATTAGAAGGGTCTATGTAATTAATAATATGGAAGAGAAAATTTTTCTATTTAAAAATATTAATAATAGTTCTTTCTTTTTAGAATATGTTGACTTTATTTTTGTATGAGGTCACTAGGACCAACCCACGACCCTAGCATGCTTTTAAACTCCAGATCATATGATCTTCTTAGGCCCTAGGATTTACCTAGACCTTAGATCTATTTAGATCCTAAATGAATCTAGGCCTTAGATTAATCCATATTTAAATCAACCTTAACTCCAGATCTATTCAAACTCCAGACCAACCTAGACCTTAAGCCAACTTATTCTAAACTCAAATTAATCCAGATCTCAAGTCAATTCCAATCCTAGACAATTTATATCCCTAAACCAATCTAGACCCTAGGTCTATCCAAACCTAGGATCTACCCAGACCTAGGATTTATCCAGACTCCAGATCAATCCTAACTTTAAGCTAATCCAAACCTCAAATCAATTCAATCCTCAAATCAATTCAAACCTCAAATCAATCCAAACCTCAAATCAATTCAATCCTCAAATCTCAGTCCAGCCTTAAATCATTCTCCAATCTAGCTTTAATCCTATCCAATCACTTATGATCATCCAAATGATCATAAATGATTTGGATAATTAAAATTCAAGCAATCAAATCCAAAATCTAATTCAAACCCAGAAATCTAGACTGAAATCCAAGGATAAAGGGCTATGTCCTAAAATCCTTTTTCAGGGATTTTTCAAACACTTCAAACCCTAGTCAAATGACCTTTGATTTAGAGTCTATCAATTATACATTGATATGACATGTCTCTAAAGGAAACCCTCCAAATTTGAGCTCATTTTGAGATCTCTAACCCTAAAAATTGGATTGAAATCCAAATGTTATAAAACCTTCAAATATTTATGACCTATGCCACTGGACCTGCCACCCAGTGGATCATGACCTTGGAGCCTTCTCCAAACTCTCTAATCACTCATAGACCCTTGATCATGACCTATTAAGCACTAATCTATATTTTGATGGACCCATTTTGACCCCCAGTTAACCAGGGGTCAAAATGACTGAAATACCCCTTAGGGGTTTGAATACACATTTCAAGCCAAATGACCTCCAAATTACTTGGGACCACTCCCAGCAATTTTCAAATATCAAACCAAACATGTTGAACCTAAACCCAAGACTTGGGTCAACCCTATTGACCAAGTCAACCTAGGTTGACCAAGCATGCCCTTTAGTGCCAAAATAGGTGCTTTGATTGAGATGACCTCCCCATACCATGGGACCACCTCCACTAATCTCCAAATGTCCTTTCAAATT
The DNA here is from genome assembly GCA_019925795.1 of Dendrobium chrysotoxum. Classification (NCBI taxonomy): domain Eukaryota; kingdom Viridiplantae; phylum Streptophyta; class Magnoliopsida; order Asparagales; family Orchidaceae; genus Dendrobium; species Dendrobium chrysotoxum. Next base: position 98,210,418 of record CM034314.1, read on the forward strand.
TGTTTAACCTAACCCTAGACCTTGGGTCAACTTGATTGATCAAGTCAACCATGGTTAACCTAATAGGCCCTTAAGGGCCTAATAGGTCATTTTGACCAATTTGAACTCTCCAGATCTTGGGACCACACCCAACAGACTTAGATTATCATTTTAAACCTATTGGACCCAAACCCAGGTTCTGGGTCAACCTGATTGACCAGATCAACCCTTAAGCATTTTCTATATTAAATCAAACTCTATATGCATTCAAATTCCATCAAATCTCTTTTAAACATCTCCCTCAATGATTTGGACTTGATTAGACCCATTAACTAAATTAATAGTTGACTTAGTCAACTAAGCTCAAGTTGATTCAAATCTCTAAATTTTGATCAAGCTACATACAATCAATTCAAGCCATCCAACCTATTTCAAACATCAAATCAAATCCAAAACCATTGCCTAGTCATGTCCTAGTCATTTGTTAGTCAAGTTATAGTGAGTTTGACCAAGTCAACTCACTAAGACTTGGTCAAACTCCCATTTATATGATTTCATATATTCAAACATTAGCATTCAAGCCTTAAGTCCATCACTCCAACACCCATGGCATCCTCACATGCCAACTCACCTACCCATGTGACAAATTGACTGGTCAACAGTCAAACCAAACTCCTAAATGGGTCAAAGTTGGTTAAAACCCCATTTAAACCTAACCCACTCTAATCCAAATCATCCCAGCAGCTCTAATAGACTCCAGAACTTTTTTAGAGGTATTCCTAGTCTTTGGATCAAGATCCAATGGTCCCTAATCATCCTAAGAGCTCATATGAGACAAAATGAGCTTTCCACCTAGGATGTACCATTGTCCTTCCAACCTCCTGCTCCTAACCACTCTATGGACACTTGGCAACCATCAGGGAGTTTATCCCGTCAATCCCAGCCATCTATTTGATCTGAGGATAAGTGAATAGGGAAAAGTGTCCTAATCAAGCATCATTATAACCCTAGCCCTCTCTCTCCAACTAGAGCCCCTCAAGCCCCTCTAAAGTTTCTTTCGAGCTCCTCTCAACCTCTCACACACTTCCCCAGTCAAATCTTGTCGGTCAAAGTCATCACCGATGATTCTCCGGCCACCTCATTCTTCAAATTCGTCCAACACGAATACCAGGCGTACCAGGAGATAGAAAGCTTTTCAGACTACGATTTCTGAAGAAGGATTGAGCGTGGACAGTCAATAAGCTCAACCATCCATTAAACGACTCATTTCGTCAAGTAAATTGAGGTAAAACCTTAAACCTAGGTTAGGACACTTAGGTTAATTTTGCTTTCTATTAAGTACTTTATTAACCGTGAAATAAATCCCCCACTATTTCTATTCATCCTAGTAATCTAGGTTTAACATTTGAGTTGATTTAGTCCACCGCCAGACAATGATTGACCACGGTTTTGCTGGCCCAATCCAGTGCCGCCACATGTCACCCGTGGCCATTTTTTTATTTTTTTATTTTAAATTAGTTTTAAAGTTATTTTAATTATTAAAACTTCAAAAAATCACTAGAAATTAAGTTTTAAATCCAAAAATTTAATATAATATATCATTATCTTCGTAAAATTAAATCTTTCAATTTAAATTTAATTTTAATTTAAAATATTATATATTTTTTAAATTATATTAATTATTTAATATTTCATATTTTTAATTAATACAAATAATAATAATAATAAGTAACGATTTAAATATTTTATTAAGTTTAAAATTCTTTTTAAAAAAATATTTTAAAAATTTCAGAGAAATATTAAAAATATTTTCATTTTAAAATTTAATTTAAATTTAAAATCTAAATTAAATTAATATATCTTATTTAATTATTTTAATTAATATATTTAGTTAATAACTAATATCAATTTAAAATATCATTTTTTATATATATTAAAAAAAGAATCAAAGAATTTTTTTTAATATTTAATTGAATTTAATTTAAAATACATTATATATTTTAAATAATTTTATAATATTTAAATATTAATTAATATTTAATTAGAATTTAAATTCAAATAATTTTAAAATTTTTTTATTTTTAAATCATTTAAAAATATTTAAGACTTAATTTAACTTGATTTAAGAATTTCTTAATTATTAATTAATTTTAAATCAATTTAAATGGCTTAATTAACTTAAAACTTTAAAAATTCCAAACAAATTTAAATTAATTCCAAAAAATATACATAATATCTTGAAATTTTTAGAATTTTAAATATTTTAATTTAAAATTATTTTCAAAATTAAAAACTTAATTTATTTTTGAGAATTTAAACTACTTGAATATTTTAATATTTAATTAATACTTAATTAAATATTATATTAAATATTTTAAAAAAATAAAAATTTATTTTCAAATAACTTTGAAAAATTAGAGGTTCTTTCATTAATATTTTAAACTTATTTGAATGATATTTTTAATTATTTTAATTTAAAACACGTATTTTATATATAGGTCTATATATATGTATTTTAAAATCCTTTTTTAAAAGTATACATGTATATTAAATTTTTGAATAATTGAGAGATCCTTTGAAATTTTAAATATAGATTGAGTCTATGTGAATAGGAATCATGAGGAAGGATTAGTGGGTGGTTATATCTTAATCATTTATTAATCAAATCATTAATTATAATTAATTAAATTTTAATTTTTACATGCTTAGGATACACACACATACACCTAGCATAGGCTCTCCTAGTTCTAAGGATTTGAGTGTGATTGTGTATGTTCATGTATGTCAAGTCTAAGGGTTAGCTAAGAAATTGATTCAAACCCACTTAAACTTAGTGACATCATTAAGGACACTAATTAAGGACCTTGGGCTAGAAAACTTAGATTAATTTTAAAAATTAGGCTATACATCTTTTTGACTTAAAATTTTGAACACTTGAACTTAGTGACACATACAACCCATAGAAAAATATTCATTGATTTTAAAAATTATTAAGATAATTAATTAATTAATTCTTTAATTAAGTATTAAAAGCTGTCAGAAATTCTAATAAATCAAATTTAAATCCAAAAAATACATGTAATACATAAAACTCTCCATAATTCAACTCTTAATATAAGAAAAATAAAATCCCTTTAATTTGACATCAAATTTAACCTTAATTTAATTTTAATTAAAATTTAATATTTAATTAATTTAATTAATTAAAAATAATTAAATTTTTCAAAAAAAAATTTGAACACTTGATAATCCCTTCTTAGATCATTTCTGGTCTTTGGAGATGATTTCAAGAAGTTTGGAGCTCATTTGGATTCAAATCATAAAAAAAACTCCCTTAATTAATTTAAAATTTAAATAATTACACAAATTTTAAAAAATCATAACTAATTTCAAAAAAATTCAAATTGATCAAACTCAAAGGCATTCAACTCCAAATAAAATCTAATATTTATTAAAAATATTAAATCTTCAAAAATCAGTCAAAGTCAAAAAGTTAATAATCCGGTCAGCTCTAAGTCAAATTTTGAGTCAAAATTTCAAACATTCATAGTAAAATATAGAAAAATCTAAATCCAGCAAACTTATAGTCTAACTGATCATCTTAAGGTTAAATATTTAATTAAAATATCAAAACTTCAAAAATTTAATTAAATTAAAAATTCAAAATTTTGACCCCTTAATTAAATGATTAAAATAATCTAGAAAATTCTAAAATATGATAATTAATTTCAAATTCCAGTAAATATTAAATTAATATTTAAATCACTCAATCAACCCTCTAATACAGAATAATTACTCTATAGATTAAGTTTTTAGGCTGGATTATTTTGGGCTGCGGGGCTACGTGTCCTAAGGATACTTTATTTCTCGAGTCTGGTGGCACAACGCCACGAATAGATTCAAGGGAGTGTTAAAACTTTAAAATTAATTGGTTATTAATGATTTAAATAAAATTAAAATATTTAATCTAATTATATCAATCAAGTTTATATGATGGACTACTCCGGGTTACGGGACTACGTGTCCTAAAGAGGCTTTGTTCCTTGAGCCTAGTGGCACAACGCTACAAACTAGTTGATAACAAACCTAATTAATTCAAATCTTTAATATCATTAATTAATCAATCTTAATCAAAATTAATCAAACTTTCAAATATTAATCAAATCAAATCACTTAATCATATCGGTTACCACTATGTAACCTAGGCCTACGAGGCTATTAAATTAGCCCCAAAGAAGGTGAAATAAACTTCACAACCTCAGTGAGTAACAAAGGTGGTAATCAATAAATATTTAAAATACACTTTAAAATCAATTTTAAGCCATTAATACTTAAACTCAAACTTAAATCCCTTAAGTCTTTCAACCAACTAGAACCTTAACCAACTTTAACAACTGCCATGCATAGAATATATCCAAGTCACACAACCTACCCCACACACTTTAGATGATTTGCTAGGACAACTAACTCTAGTATTAGAATAGGCCAGTGTTTACTTTTTTTATGCTTGTGTGTGTTAGATTTTCTATGATTTTTATTACATGCTGGTTGTTAGAATTAAGTAATTGATTGATTGTTTATTTAATTTCTGTACTCTATGATATGATTGATTGTGCGTTATATCTATCCCTAGGTTAGGGATGATTTATACTGATTCAATTTTATGCAAGTGACCATACTTATAAAGGGCATTAAAATTAAGGAGGGCAAGTAAATAATTAAGCTTTTAAAATTAACGATGTTTTTTGCAGGTGCTTCAGAAATTGCTTAAGACCCCATTTAAATTAAAAAGCATGGCCAAGCATGGTTGTGATTTGAATATTTTAAATTTTAAAATATTAACTGCATGGAATGTTTATTCAAATGTTGATTTATTAGGATAACCCTACAGGTGTTGAGTCTAGATTTTAATTTTCATTTCAATGTAATTTGATGTAAATTGAGTTATACTTTAAAGTGATAATTTGAGATGGGATAACATCCAATTTGAAATCCAAAGATGAAGAGACATCCCTTAGGGGAGAGTCCCTCTCCATTTGGAGATCCAAATTATGATGATTTTAAAAGATCCAAAGAGGAAAGATAACACTCCTCTCGAGGGGGAGTTTCTTTTCATTTCGATGTCCGAACCCGACGATCTCAGGAGCCCACAGAAGGATGAAGAAGTGAAGAATGAAAAGAATCCCAATTCTCAAAGTCACTTGAGTCTTAGGAGTAAAATTTGGGTTGTTGTCAGTGTTATCCGGCCACTTTACTTTTCTGCAAACCCTGGGTTATACAATTAAGTGGCACTTGCCACATGGACTTTCAATTTAAATTTTAATTTAATTGATTTAATTTAATGATTAATTGATGAATTGATTGCGATCAGTATTGCCTGCTTTTACTAATTTTTGGTGATTTTTGTATGTCAATTTTGATTTAGTCTGAAACCCGATCGGAGGCTCGTGAGGGATCTCTAAAATTTTTTTACTTTAATCAAATTTAAAATATTTAAGCTCGGATAGCAACTCTAACGTTCTTAAGAAGTAAGCCCGGGACCGTCGGGAGTTCTCATTGCATAATTGTTGCATTTTCTTTCCATTTGTTAGGCACCTCCCCGCCTGCGGGTTCTGGCAGACCACCTGGCCTATGAGGGTATAGTTCTGTCAAGGGAAGTCTGTGCATTTTAGGATAAAATCTATTTTTAAGCTTTTTTTAAAAAACTACTTCATATTTGCTTGAAGCATTCGAGTCAACTAGCATGTATTGCATTAGTAACAAATTAAAAATGTGTCTAAAATATAATTACATTTTATTTCAAGTTTTATATCACCCAACATAAGTCCAGGGGATAATTAGGATCTGCTCTAGATGTCGGCCCCCACTTTCCTTAAACTTATCTTAAATAACATCCCCTACCACTCTACATCAAAGACCGGATGCATGGTTTTAAAGGCCCAAGGTGGTTTAGTTGGCTCCCCAATCCATGTCAGGGTAAGTCCAGATCTCGCATTGCATTAGCAAGGTTCTAGGTCACTGATTTTCAGTACCCATTTTATACTTAGGTTCTGAGGTAGATTTTTAATCTTAAGTCCTTAACCTCTAGGAAGTGAATCCCAACTTTTTAATAAAATCAATCATTCAAACTTAAATCTCTTTCAATCAAATTCAAGCCCAACACTTAGGATAGGCTGGGGTGTTTCTGAAGTGATTCAGAATCCCAAACACCTCCTATCCTTCCTCCTTCGACTCCAGAAATAAGTGTTCAACTTTGATCCAGTCCCATTTGAAAACTCCAGCCTTTACCTCCTTTGACATCAATCTTTGAAAATCTTAAATGAAATTTTTATTGTTATTTTAATCGAGAGTATTCATAGGAAATTTCAGTTCCCTACAATATAATTAACTACGAGGGCTTGCGCTCGTAGGAGATTTAGAAACCTAGATCTAATTTTTAAAATCAAATTTTCAAAACCTCAACTAATTCTCTTTGGGAAATTCAAACTTTACGATCATTACAGTCATTTTCAAATGATCGATAGTGATTGATATCTTCTTTCCTCAGAAGGATATAACGATTACTATCATAACTTTTTTATTATAAAATTAATGATATTTTATACAAAATTATTGTAGTTGAATATCTGATTGAACGATCATTTTGACCATCTGGGGTCATATGTTGTGTTTTCTCAAATTCGACTACGGTAACCAGGATAAATTTTCAATCCTATAATTTGAACCCATTAGAGAACGATATCTTTGCCTCTCGGGGTAATATATTATTTATAATGACGTGTTCGATCTCAAGATTGAAATTCAAGCAATTAATTCTTTCCCAAAGCAAATTAAATTTTTCAAACCACATTTTTCAATCAAACAGAATAATATCATTCATATTTTGAATAACATAATAAAATTTCATAACAAGGATGAATTGTCTCAACACATTGAGTGAGTCAATATTGAGCTTTCTAAAGAAAAGTTAATCAACAATATTGTGCACCCAAGTATCTAGAAAATCAGGTTCAAGCTAAGGCTTCGTTTGGGACAATCTTTCTTACTGCTTTCTAAACCAATTTTTTAGCACAAAAATTTTTTCAACTAAAATTATTTTTACTAAAAAGCTGATTTAAAAAACAGTAAAAATATATCCGAAACTAAGCCTAAGTTAACCATAATCTACTTGATCTCAAACTCATAAGCCTATAAGAGAGTTCGCATCAAGCTGGTAACCATGATCCAAGAGATTGTCCTAGTTGAGCCAATTCTTTAACATTCAAGCCCCAACCTATCTATAAATATAGGGTCGATGGGTGAGCTCAATTTACATAATTTTATATAAAAATATAAATTTAACAGAAATTCCAGAGCATCTTATTATAGAATTGCACTCTCTCACTTTATTTTATTGTGCTCTTTTTCACATAATATTCTCAATTTATTTGTGTATGATTCACTGACATTTTGAATTCAACAAATATTATTAGTCTTATCTCAATTATTTTAAAATAAAAGACTCATACTTCAAAAAATTCATGATGTTGGACTAATAATGTATAACTATATATTCATTTAAACTCCAAATAATATGCTTGAACTCAGACTCGTCGGATTATAAGAGAATTCGCACCAAGTAAGCAACCATGATCCAACAGCTCCTCCTACTTGGCAAGATAAACTTATTAGTTAGCCTTAATAAGAGGCAACTTCTCAAGGTTAATTATTGATCGGCTATTCAGCTATCGACTATTAATATATGCCAAATTGACATATTGTTAAGAGCTCAGCTGATGATTTCTTCAAGTCGAACCTTCTAAATAAGCTGCACAATTATCGTGTTTTCACTTATTCTTCTATATATATAGTCATTCATGTGTACACAATTATTATGTTTTCACTTATTATTTCATTTGTTTACTCCGTATTCTCAGTATATAATTGAGTAATTTATTCATTTATCATAACTATCTAAGAATATAAGATTCATTCTTTGAAAAATTTATGATGTTGGGCTAATAATATATAAATATATATTCAATTAAATTTGAAATGTTCCAAAAGAGAAGATCATAGCTGTTTTTAAGGACCTCATGTAGCCCAAAGCTTTTATCATATGGTCCTGCATATTAATTTTACGAAAACAGTGATGATTCATGCATTCCTTTATGATAGTGAGTCCAATGTCCATCTCTTAGTGGATGTTGTATGTTAGTACACATAAGTTCCATATCTTAAACGATTGTGAAACAAAATCTCAAGTATAAATCTCTTCTGTGATGTGCACCCTTAAAAGATCAATAATACTTAAAGAACAAATGAATATGCCTGTTGCGGACTTAAATATACGCGGCGATAGAGTTTAAATTTCCGTCTCAGCGTTGTACGTATATCCAGCACACAAACAGAATTGAAATAGTAACACCAGGATTTTTACGTGGAAAGCCCTGAAAAAGGGAAAAACCACGGGGCCACGCCCAGTTGAAAAAGTTCCACTAGTGTTGTATGAAATACACGAGACTGATTCGTCCTTTAGATTCAGGACGATCAGATTACAATGAGTATCGGTTACAAGGCCAAGCGGAGTTCCGACGTCACTCGGGTGTCGAGCAAAATTCCGGCGTCACTTGGAAAGAAGTCCGGCGTCACTCGGGCGTCGGATAGAATTCTGGCGTCGGGCAGAATTCCGATGTTGCTCCGGCGTCGGGTAGAGCTCCGGCGTCCCTTGGACGCCTGGTGGTGCTCCGATGGTGATCCGGCGGAATTCCGGCGAAGTTCCGGCGGTGGTCGAGGAGGAGCCGTTCCCTCCTACACTTTTCTTCTTCTTCTTCTCCTTCTTTTCTTCTTGGCTTGGGTCCCCTCTTAAGAGAAATGAGGGGCTATTTATAGTTTTTCTGGAGTGGCATAGCCCGTAAATAGATGAAGGATCATGGGTAAATAAGGAGTGATCCGGATGAACGGCCGATATTGAATCCCTTGATCATGAACCGTTTATTGAGCATTTGAAGGTCTTAATGGTATCAGAATTCTATGATCTTGGGCTCGTTGGATTCGTCTCGTCGAGCCGCTCGATTCGACTATAAGCTCGTCAAAATCGGAGACCGTTTGGTAACTCAAATAACTGTTTGATGCTTCCAACAGCGCTTCGGGTACTTGATTTGGACTCGTTTGAGCTCGGATTGAGTCGAATTTGGTGTTGTTGGATTCGTATTTCCGAGACGCTCAGTTCGACTATAAGCTTGCTGAAATCGGAGTTTAAATGGTCTCCGAATTAATTTTTGAAGTTTCCGACTTGAGTTTTTCCTCGAGATTCGTGCCCGATCAAGATAATTTTTCGATGACGTATCAGTTGCCCCCCTATTTTCGGACGTCAAAGCTCCATGAGTCCGAAAATACTTTCTCCGGTATTTTACGTTGGCCGAATCGCAAAAAATTGCGTTCCAGAAATTAAATATTTGCTCGAACTTGATCATAGAGGCCCCGTTGAGCTCCGAAAGTGTCAAAATTGAGTCCGGAACGTCGAAAAACGTGTCCGGGGACCCCAAAAACGTCCAATTTGGACCGTCCGGGCTCGAAATCGGAGCCCGGCAACGCGTAGGCGGCCGAACCGGCCGGCCGCCGGCGGCGCCCGCGCGGGCGCGCGGGCAAGGGGCGCGCCCCTTGGCGCGCTCCAGCAGTTACCCTTTTAATTTTTTTTTTTTTTTTTGTGGGGCCCACAGGGATTAAAAATTCCCAAAAATCCGAAAAAATCCGAAAAAATTCCAAAAAATTCCGAAAAAATTCCGAAAAATTTAGAAAAATTCGAAATTCCTTCTAGAAGCCTCCTCCCTCCAATTTTCAAACATTTTCCCCCTCTTTTTTTAATTTTTCCCTCTCTTTCTCTCCCTTTTTTATCCTATAAATACCCCCCTTGGGGTAATGAAAATTTGCACCGCATTCTCCTCTTCCCCTGGCCTTCTAGCTTTTGGCATTCTGAGGCTTTCCGCCGTTTTTAAGTAGGTGATTTTTCCTACTTGATTCGGCGCCCCTCATTTTGCACAGAAGTTAGCGGTTTTCCTCTCTTCTCCCCTCTAGCTTCTGGCATTTTGAGGCCTTCCGCTGTTTTTGAGTAGGTGATTTTCTCCACTCGACTCGGCGCCCCTCTCTTTGCGCAGAAGTTAGCGGCTTTCCTCTCTTCTCCCCTCTAGCTTCTGGCATTTTGAGGACTTCCGCTGTTGTTGAGTAGATGATTTTTCCTACTTGATTCGGCGCCCCTCTCTTTGCGCAGAAGTTAGCGGCTTTCCTCTCTTCTCCCCTCTAGCTTCTGGCATTTTGAGGCCTTCCGCTGTTGTTGAGTAGGTGATTTTTCCTACTTGATTCGGCGCCCCTCCTTTTGCGCAGAAGTTAGCGGCTTCCCCTTTTCAGGAAGGGGAGCGGGATGGGAGTTGGAAATTTCTCTCCTTTAAGAGATCATGTGGAGGTGAGATTTAGTCGGAGAGAGTCTGACGGCGGTCAGCGGCCGGGTGGTGGTCCGACGAAGGTCGGGCTGAAGTTCGATGGCGGTCCGCGACCGGGCGGTGGTCCGACGAAGGTCGGGATGAAGTCCGGCGGCAATCAGCGGCCGGGTGGAAGTTCGGCGGCGGGAAGAAGTACGGCGTCGGGTAGAACTCCGACGAAAATCTGTCGGCCAGAAGAAGTCCCACGACGGGTAGAAATTTGGTGTTGGGTAGAAGCCCGACAAACATCTGACGACAGGCAAAAGTCCGATGTCACGTAAAAGTACAGCGTCATGTAGATATCCGACGGGGGTCTGACGACTGGCAGAAGTCCTCCAACGGGAGGAAGCTCAGCATCGAATGGAATTTCGATGTTAGTTTGTTGATGATGGACGATCGGGTGGAAGTCCGTTGGCAGTCAACGACCAAGTTAGGAGCAGAAGGAGAGAGTTCAACGGTGCTGCTATCAGCAGTTGAACGAGAAGCCGATGATGGCTGATATGAAGTAAAGGACCGCCGGCAGATATCCGACGAAGGTTTGATGATGGCGGGTGTCCAGTGATATTGTGTTAAGGCAATATTCATCCATACTGAAGTGTGCCAACATCAGATATTACTGGATCAAGGGGCCGAAGGAGGGTGATATGCCAACATTTTGGCAATACACTAACACCGAGTGGAGATCCGATGATGATCCAGTTATGTCCTTTCTTTGAAGGAGCAGTTGTAGGAGATGCTTGTGTGCAGTAAGGGAGAAGTCACTTAAATCCACCAAGGATATTTGACTGTGTTAAAGTTGCTTATTGCTTGATGATACTAGTTTGTACGGATGACGCCAATGTACTTTTCAATTTCAACTTCTAGTGAGAATAAATGTACACCTGAATCTGGATTTATGTAACTCCAATGATATTGTATATGAAATGAGGATTTGTCCCCTAGAGGGACCTGAATTGTTATTGCATCTGTAAGACATGATTTGTGCTTTTGATGTATTATTAGTCTGAACGAATGTGAGAGACATCCTTTTAGGATGTTTGACATATTTGAGACTGTAGGTCAAAGCCCTTGCTTGATGACGTTAACATGTATGAAAAAGGTCGAGAGAATCCACCAAGGATGTGAGACCTATCCGAGGTTGTATGTCGGAGCCTTTGCTCGACGACGTTAACCTGTATGGAAGAGGTCGGGAGAATCCACCAAGGATGTGAGACCTATCCGAGGTTGTATGTCGGAGCCTTTGCTCGACGACGTTAACCTGTATGGAAGAGGTCGGGAGAATCCACCAAGGATGTGAGACCTATCCGAGGTTGTATGTCGGAGCCTTTGCTCGACGACGTTAACCTGTATGGAAGAGGTCGAGAGAATCCACCAAGGATGTGAGACCTATCCGAGGTTGTATGTCGGAGCCTTTGCTCGACGACGTTAACCTGTATGGAAGAGGTCGGGAGAATCCACCAAGGATGTGAGACCTATCCGAGGTTGTATGTCGGAGCCTTTGCTCGACGACGTTAACCTGTATGGAAGAGGTCGAGAGAATCCACCAAGGATGTGAGACCTATCCGAGGTTGTATGTCGGAGCCTTTGCTCGACGACGTTAACCTGTATGGAAGAGGTCGGGAGAATCCACCAAGGATGTGAGACCTATCCGAGGTTGTATGTCGGAGCCTTTGCTCGACGATGTTAACCTGTATGGAAGAGGCCGGATCGAATCCCCCTGGGATCGATCTTCCAGTGATTGAGAAGTAATAAAGACTGCATATTTCTCGAATCAAGGATAAAGAGACTATATTTGTCAGTAGTTTTTCACTGTCATTTGTATTCTTTTTAAAGAAAGAGACAATATCAAAATTGGACGAACAACACATTATATTACTATAAGATAATAATTCCCTTGTACAACAGAAGAGATACATATAGGGACAACCACATCATTCGACTTGGTAGAAATACTAAGGACATTAGAATGACATCCTACTGATCATAGAAGAGATACATGGTGACACATGACAAGTAGCATTACTAACACAAAGGTTCAAGTTGCAGCATTACTCAATCTCACCAACCATTTGAATATTATTCAATGGTTGTCTTTGTTGTTGTTGATTTTGCCCCCCAGTGGGGCGAGCTTCTTCTCGGGTAGGTGGGTTCCCAATAAACTGTCGAAGATAGCCCTGGCGGATAAGTCTTTCAATCTCATCCTTAAGTTGCCAACACGCTTCAGTAGAGTGGCCACGACTACGATGAAAGTGACAGTACTGATCTTGATTTCCTGTATTTGGCTTCGAAGGATGCGGCCATTTCACTTTGTCCTGATCTTGAATCGCCATTAACACATTTGCTCGAGATGTGTTGAGCGGAGTGTACTCTTTCTCCTGCCGAGGTTCTCGTTGTGGTAATGGGGGCCTAGGAGGTAGATTGCTATTCCCTTGCTTTTTCCATTGTAAGGAAGAATTATCCATCCCAGGAGCACCTTTGCGCTTCCCATTTATCTGCTCGAACTGCTTTTTGTGAGCATTTATGGCTTCATCTGCGGAGATTTGTGCCTCCACACGATGAATCAGGTCGGCATACGAAGGGACCGTGTCTCGCATAAGTGCTGAGTAGAAGGGGCCCGGACGAAGCCCTCCGAGGAAAACGCCTCTAAGTAACTCGGGATCTACTCCCGGAATTTGACGAGCTTCAGTAGAAAATCTCTTGAAGTATTCCTTGAGGGACTCACTTTCATTCTGACGGATCCCCGAGAGGTGAGAAGAGTCCTTGGTAATTCTCCGATTGGCGACAAATTGTTCGACGAACACTTTTGCCAATTTGACGAACATTGGAATGGTTCCGGCTGGAAGCGAATAGAACCATGTTCGAGCTTGTCCTTTGAGGGTGGCAGGAAAGACCTGACAGAGGAGCGCGTCTGAGGCTCGCTGGATATGCATAATTGTTCGATAATGATCGATATGCTCGTACGGGTCAGTTGTCCCGTCATAGGGGTCGATGTTCGGTAGTTTGAATCCTGTCGGAATAGGGTGTTGAAGAATAGCTTCCGTCAGGGGTGACGAATCCTGGAAGTCCCACTGATGAAGAGGTTGCCTTACGCCTCCTGTAGGGAACTCTTCTCGAACCAATCGTCGCAGTTCGTGGCGTAGGGTATTGCGAGGGAGCTCAGCAATGTGATGTTGGGCTAGCTCCTCAGGGAGGTCTTGAGGAAGGAGAGATTGCCGACCTGTGTGCGGAGGATGGGTAGAACTTGCTGTATCAGCCAGTTCGTTATCTTGATGTGACTGCGAACGCCTCCTGGGTGGAGGAAGAGGAATCTCAGCTTGAAGATGTTCGATTTGAACAGCTTCAACACGTGGCGGATCTCGAGGGAGAAGAACCTCCTCCTGAGGCGCTAGGGTCGGTTGTCGAGTCTCTCGCAGGAGGTGTAGGATCTCGTTTTGAGATTCTTCCATCTTTCGGATTCGCTCCTCCAAAGAAGGCCCTGAGGTTCCTTCTCCAGCAATGTGTTGCCCCCCAGGAAGAAAGGAGGCAGAAACTTGATGTCCACGATTTATAGACTGGTTTCTGGATTGGGGAGAGTGGGAGCGGGAGGCTCCTATGAGGCGATTGCTACGCCTATTGACCATCGTAGCAATACTTGAAGTTGTGGGATAAGTTTCCCACAGACGGCGCCAAACTGTTGCGGACTTAAATATACGCGGCGATAGAGTTTAAATTTCCGTCTCAGCGTTGTACGTATATCCAGCACACAAACAGAATTGAAATAGTAACACCAGGATTTTTACGTGGAAAGCCCTGAAAAAGGGAAAAACCACGGGGCCACGCCCAGTTGAAAAAGTTCCACTAGTGTTGTATGAAATACACGAGACTGATTCGTCCTTTAGATTCAGGACGATCAGATTACAATGAGTATCGGTTACAAGGCCAAGCGGAGTTCCGACGTCACTCGGGTGTCGAGCAGAATTCCGGCGTCACTTGGAAAGAAGTCCGGCGTCACTCGGGCGTCGGATAGAATTCTGGCGTCGGGCAGAATTTCGATGTTGCTCCGGCGTCGGGCAGAGCTCCGGCGTCCCTTGGACGCCTGGTGGTGCTCCGGTGGTGATCCGGCGGAATTCCGGCGAAGTTCCGGCGGTGGTCGAGGAGGAGCCGTTCCCTCATACACTTTTCTTCTTCTTCTTCTCCTTCTTTTCTTCTTGGCTTGGGTCCCCTCTTAAGAGAAATGAGGGGCTATTTATAGTTTTTCTGGAGTGGCATAGCCCGTAAATAGATGAAGGATCATGGGTAAATAAGGAGTGATCCGGATGAACGGCCGATATTGAATCCCTTGATCATGAACCGTTTATTGAGCATTTGAAGGTCTTAATGGTATCAGAATTCTATGATCTTGGGCTCGTTGGATTCGTCTCGTCGAGCCGCTCGATTCGACTATAAGCTCGTCAAAATCGGAGACCGTTTGGTAACTCAAATAACTGTTTGATGCTTCCAACAGCGCTTCGGGTACTTGATTTGGACTCGTTTGAGCTCGGATTGAGTCGAATTTGGTGTTGTTGGATTCGTATTTCCGAGACGCTCAGTTCGACTATAAGCTTGCTGAAATCGGAGTTTAAATGGTCTCCGAATTAATTTTTGAAGTTTCCGACTTGAGTTTTTCCTCGAGATTCGTGCCCGATCAAGATAATTTTTCGATGACGTATCAATGCCAATGACAGCTTCAAAGATTTTTTGTCTCTATATCAGACTATGTCCTTCATAGATAATTAGGGATATCCTAATCAAAAATGCGAATGAGATCAAGTTAAAAAAATTAATTTATTTTAAAATAAATATAGTATTAATTAATTATATATTATATTTATCTAAAATTAAATTTAGAACTTTTGATATCAAAATACTATGACTTAATTTTTTTCATAAATTTTTATTGGCTTCAACATAAATGCTAATTAGTTTTTTCAAGTCTTTATAAAAAAAGGATGTAATTAAAATTATAATTATTTTAAAAAAACTTTTGAAATGAGATCTAATTAAGACTTCGTTTGGGACGGCTTTTTTATTGCTTTAAGAAGCAGTAAAAAAAGCTATTTCAAACAAAGCCTAAATTTATATTTTGGCTGTTGTTAACAATAAAATACTAAAAAAAAAAAAGATGATTTGTTAGACTCATTACATATTTACAATAAAAATAGGAGGAAATAACTATATATTTTGTAATGATTTTCTTTCTATGATAGTGGACATATTAACAAAATCAAATCAGTATATTTTCTTTCTATGAAGAAAATAAATTTAGTTGATAAGCTATATATAATAATTATATGCGAAAAAAAATTATAAGATTGCATGATGTAATTAAAGTAGGCTTATCTCATGATGATGATAGATTCACAGAGAATCTAAAAAAAATTAGCACAAAGTTAAATTTCAGTAGAACAATTTATCCTTAGCCAAATGGATGGCCTGACAGTGCTAATATTAATTTTGTAGGATTTTTTTAGACTGTGTATTCCAGGCTTTACACAAAGTTGGAAGGATGTATACCACTAGTATAATTTCATTATAATAATAATTATCAGTCCAATATAGTGATGGAATTGTACGAAGTCTTATGTGGTAGAAACTATAGACATCATTGGGTTGATTTGAAAGTTGGCAAAAGCAAGAATTTAGGGCCACAATTATTTGAAGAGGCTACAAATAAAAGATTAAAGTTATCATAAATAGATTAGAAATACTTCAATAAATGAAGAAAATAATAATCCTAAAGTTGATTAATATAATTTAAAATTAAATCATTATGATAGGTGTCAAGTAAAAGTGTAGCGATGTATGTAACTGAGGCATCTGACAGGTCGAGATATTTGAATCTAGTTCCTACATGATCTGTTCAATTCAATCAGGCACTTGTTGTGAAACCCCTTAAGTAAAAGAAGCCAAACTCTTAAATATTGAGCGCCTTTTGGTGTAATGGTTGAAGTTTCTGTAAGAAACTCTGCAGTTAAGCGTGCTTATTACAGAGTAATTTCGGGATGAGTGAACTACTGTGATGTTACACTAATAGGACAAAACTGTGAGGCTCTTAGGCCAAAGTGGACAATATCTTGATAGTTAAGAGTTTGGCTGCTACAAATGGTATCAGAGCAATACACCAGTCGGAAGATGGGAATTAAGTGTCATACAAGACAAAGTGTTACGCTATGTGAGCCACATCTTGAATCCTATATAGGACAAAGTGTTATATGATGGGAGCCATCACTTGAACTTGTAGGGGTCACTTTTAGAATCCTATCTGTCTAGTTGATGATTTAGGGATGAAGATGCTGACGAGGACGTCAGTTACTTAAGTGGGGGAGATTGTGGAAACCCTTAAGTAAAAGAGCTAAACTCTTAAATATCGAGGTGCATTTTTGTGTAATCGTTGAAGTTTTCGTAAGAAACTCCGCAGTTAAGCGTGCTCATCTCAGAGTAATTTCGGGATTGATAACCTACTGGGATGTTACACCAATAAGACAAAACCGTGAGGCTCTTAGGCCAAAGCGAACAATATCTCGATAATTAAGAGTTTCGATTCTTACACTTGTCATCTATTTTCATCGTTCAACTATTTGACAACATGAAAACCCTGCCCTTTGATCCGATAAAGAGGAAAGGCATAGGCCTTTGGCATTAAGTTCAATTAATTATATAACAATAGTTGAAAAAGACATAAAGTTGGGTTCAATATACATTAACATATTTGAAATTATTGAGTGAAGTGCATGATATATTTCATGTATTCTTGTAAGAATAATAATAGGTGATGAGGACAATATATTAGTAGAGAAAGATATTAAAGTGCAATCTAATCTCACATACGAAGAAAACATAAACAAATTCTAGTCTATGATGTAAAAGAACTTATAAATAAGATGAATCCTTTTGAAAAGATGTAATGAATGTATGAAATTGAAAGAGATGCTACTTATAAAAAGGAAATAGAACTTAGATGATTGCACCTTGATATGTTTAGAGACCTAAATGGAAGCCAAAACTTTTTTAGGGCAAATTTTTATAAGAAAGAAGAATTGTGATAAATAAAATTTTTAACTTTATTATGTCATATATGAATATATATTAACCTGAAAACTATAGCAAAAAATTATTAATTTAATAACACGACTTGTGTGAAGCATGGTATGATTCAGAAGTATTTAAATGTATGATATGAATTTGTACTATTTTTTGAAACACTTAGAATAAATATTGAGCTGAAGTGTTAATATGAAAGATATAGAAAATTGATTTGATTGTTAAGAATGATTATATAAATTTAATTATAACTAATATGATTAATATTTTTTATATTAAATATTATTATTTTTATAATTTGTCATAATAATAATAATAATATATTCTTATCGTTAGTGTATGGCTTATAAAAGTAATGTATGATATGTTACATATGTGACACATAAAATAAAGAAAAATCAGCTTATATAGTTTCAAAGGATGAGATAAAATATGTAAAAAAAATCTTGGAGAAGTGCTTTCAATAGAAAATTTGTTAAGAAAAATAGAAGGGAGAGTTGGAGCGTATGAGTAGAGAAAATAGTAGGGTAAGGTTTTATTTTGACAAGATGTTAAAAATATTTTTCTTTTGATTTTTGTACTACAAAAGGTAGGATATTATTATCTTACCATAGAATTCAAGTAATTTCAATCTTATATGATATTTTATATTGATGATGTGAGTTAAAGGAACAATATCATATAGGAATTATGGATGATTATTATAAGCTATATTATTATATACGTCATTTGAAAATATAAATATAATTTTTGAATAAATTTGTTAATTATTAGTATAAATTTTTTTTATTTGGAGAAGTTATAGTGCTTGAACACTCATTGGATGCCAATGTGGATCTTTCATCGAGGTCCTACACCAAATAAATTCCTCAAATTTTAATTTCAATCTTTGATGAAGTTGGCGCATCAAATAGAGCAAAACTTATTAAAAGAAAATTATTCCAAAATTTTCAAACTTTGCTTGAATTTGATCGTAGAGATTTCGTTAAGCTTCAAAAATAAAAAATTGAGTTTAGAATGTTTGAAAAATGGTGGAATGAATGTGTCCAGGCTAAGGTGCAAACGAGTTCAGTCGAGCTCAAGTCGGGCCTAACTCGAGCTCGACTCGCGAGCCAAAGTTCGAGCTCGAGCCGTTTTATTGAAAACGGCTCGTAGAGTGGCTCAATTACCAGGTCCGAGCTCCGATTCGGCCCCGCGGCTCCACCTTCAACATCAGAGCCTGCCCGCCCGCCCCGCGATTCTGGAGTCTGAGTTCTGCGTCCAAGTTCCACCGTCCGAGCCCGTGTCCAAGCCCTCCTTCAGCATCCAAGTTCCGCCATCTGAGCTTGCTTGCCTGTGATTTTGCAGTCTGAGCCTGCTGCTCTGCGATTCAACTGTCCAAGCCCTCCTTCCACAACCAAGTTTCACGTTCAATCCCTCCTTAAGGGCCGCGATCTCTTTCGTCGTTCAAATTCAAGTGGCTCAACAAGTAACGAGCTGAGCATCCCGAGGATCGAGTTCGAGCTCGATAAGCCAACGAGCTCGAAATCTGGTCTAGCTCGACTCATGAGCTCGATAAACTCAACTCATGAGCTTGTTAACAAGTCGAGCCCAAGCCGGTTCATGAGTCGGCCTGACTCAGTTGCACCCCTAGTCCAGGCCCAAAATCATGCGCGAGCATCTTTGTCTGACTTACACTATCATCCGATCAACTAATATTAACGAACTAATGCACATTTACTATTCTCGTTTTTATTCGTAGGAAGACAATTTTATATTACATTGTAATTTGATCTTCTCCAAAATAGAAGAAATCTGACTTATAATCTATTTATATATTTAATCATTTCAACTATGTTAGGTTGGCGATTTTTTTACTTTTTTGAATTTTCACATAAAAATCCTAAATGTCTACAGCATTTTTTTATTATATGCATGTCTACTAGATTTTTCATTTTTGCGTGAGATATGCAAAAACCTCTCTCTATCATCACATGTTTTCAAATATGCATAATACTCATCTTTTGAACTTTTATTTATCAAAAAAATTAATATGAACTTAACCATATAAATAAATATAAATTATATACTCTTTAATAAGACAAATAGTTATATACTAATATATGATGATATTATATATTCTTTCTGGAGTTGAAATATTATGATCGATGCAAATGATATTTTTAATATCAATATATTATAAATATTTCTAAATTTAATATGACTTTGTCTATGATTATGATTTTCCTATTGTTAGAGAAAAATACATTATATATAAATAGATAAATTATTTTAAATTTATTTAAATAAATTATGTTACCCTCAACCAATCCTGCTCCAATGTTACACACTGTTGTAGTATGTGAAGGATAATATTGCAAAATAAAATATTAATTAAATTAAATAAAAAGTATTAATAACTATTTTGAGGTATCGTATTCTCTTAAAAAATATTAAATTTATTAAATTTCATGCATATATCATTGATTTAGTTAACCCAATGATGATATTGATCGCATTTATTATATATTTTTATTTGATTTTTTAAAATAATTCATATATTCAAAAAAATGATGTGATATGATTTTTTTTTTTAAATTTTTAAATATTTTATTTCATTATATAGATTATTAAACTTCACTGCGCGCTGGAATTCCATAGACAGATCAGTTCTGTTGTCCAAAAGAAAGGGCAAATATTGATGCTATCGGACGGCTGGCAGACGTCCGTATCTTGTGTGGGCAAATCACGGTCATTCCATTCTCCGAAACGTCCGCATACAATGAGCTATGCATCGGATCCTAGTACCACCAACTGCTTTCGATAAGTAGTCCATCACCACCATCAATTCTCTCTGACACAAATCTGACCGTCCACCTAACTATATTAATGATCGAGATTGACCTACTTATAAGATTTGTATAGGTAGCCCACTTATAGAATTTATGTCAGTGGAGAAAATAAGGCCCAGTCTAAAGGAGGGCGGAGGCGACGGGACAAAGATGTAGGCCTGCAGCGCCGCCTCCGCTGTGCGATTGACGTCGGAGATCCGACCTCTGCCATACGTACGAAAATCTTATGCGGAAAAAGTAAGTTTAAATCGAACCGTTGGTTCATCCATCAATGGCTGCGATATTGCCAAGGGAGGTCACATGCCGACTACAGGCCCACATGGGTTCTGTTGCCAAATCGTGTTTTGTGCGGCGCACATTTACTCCGCGGGATTCGCCGCGAGCGCCGCCGGCTTTCCGTTTCCGTCTCGGTGCCCGTTTGTTTAGTGGTCTTGTGGGCGGTGGCTATAATTTTAAAAAAAATGAAAAGAAAAAAAAAATTCTAAATTTGTTGTAAGGGCAACTCCTCCGAATGTCTTGTAGCTCCCATGAGAATTGAGCTGAATGGCAAATATAAATGTGTTTTTGCATTTTATATCTGCTAAGAATTGTGTTATGTGATTAATTGGATTATTTTATTATCTCGCACATCAAAGCTTATCATATTTATTGGGGAATGAAGTGGGTGGTCCTCTCCATGCTTTCACCTGAAATTTTTGTTTGTACAACGTCCTGACGTTGTGTACCAGAGCGTACAGAAAATAGAGTACCACAACGGAGAAGATACGGCGCTGCAGCGCTGCGGAATGCTGTAGTGCTGTGAGCTTGAGCATTGCAGCGGATCAAGACAGAAGTTTAAGCACCGCAGAGCCCCAAACTGACGGTGTAATGTTGTGGGATGGACTGGGTGATTTTCTTTCTCGTTTTTCTGAAGGGTTGCTTCTCTTGGGGTAATTTACTTGGCTTTCTTTTGTATTTATGTATTGTTAGACAAGGAGAACTATACATGTGAGAAGAGAATTAATGAGAGAGCGAGAGAGAAAAGAGAACTGTAATTATTTCTCTATATTTTCATAGTAGATTTATTGGTGTGGTGTGGCTCCGTAGTTTTTTTCTCTATTTTGATTTTTTTAAAATGATATATTCTTATTATAAAAATTATTAATCATTATACAATTTTTAAAAAAATAGGTAAAAATTTTATAGCATTTTTTAAAAATAAAGCTTAAAAAAATATTAATTGGAACGGATCTTTTAGAACGTATAGACAGAGCTATTTGACCGTTTTTGTGAGCGTAAAAGCATTAAACAAAAATTTCTATTTGTTTATATTTTTTTTATTATTT
Source organism: Dendrobium chrysotoxum (assembly GCA_019925795.1). Taxonomy (NCBI): domain Eukaryota; kingdom Viridiplantae; phylum Streptophyta; class Magnoliopsida; order Asparagales; family Orchidaceae; genus Dendrobium; species Dendrobium chrysotoxum. Next base: position 98,232,069 of record CM034314.1, read on the forward strand.
TTGAAAACTCTTATGGCGAGAAATAAATTTTATAATTAAATTTATTCCATTATGATAACTATAAAAAAAACTATTAATTGAGCATTTTCAAAAAGCCATAATAGCATTTTCAAAAAGCCAAAACAGTCCATTGGGGGAAATTATTAATATCTATTAAAATATTTATAAGACAGTTATTAAAATATATTATTTTAAGATAATTCGATATTATAAATAATTTTATCTTTTAAAAATGAATAATAAATTTTTATATTTATTAAAATTTAATTGAAATTTTTATTTTGTAGTATATATATAGTTAAAAGAATTAAAATAATAACTATATAGTATTATGATATACTGTTAATTGATAAACATCTTAAAAATTATTTTTAAGATTCTAAATGTAAAATTTAACTAAAATTTAACAATTTAAAATATATGCTTTGACGGATATTAATTTTTAAGTTATTATTAAGACCCTCATTTTGATAATAAAATCAATTATTTTAGAAGAAAATTATGAATCGGCACTCATTATTTAAAATAATGACAAATTAATTGACGTGGCTGCGTGAGCTGTCGTCGTCTTGCGTGGAGAAGCGACAGCTATGATCCGATCGTTAGCGACGAAATGACTAATCTACCCTCACCTATGGCTGGCTGAAGTGACTACTTGAGTAGGATATGATTATGATTAGCATATTTGTTAATAATAATTAGTAGGATAATTCTTAATTAAAATTGGAGGTGGACTAGGGGGTGTAACGAGAAGAGATCGAGTCAACCCTCGTTTGCGCTTGAGCTTTATTCTACGCAGGGGCGGAACCAGCCTAAATTTTTAGGGGGGACAAACTTATAAGGGTGGAACCAGCTTGAAGGGGTTCGACCTGCCCCGGTCAGGTCTCAGGGTCAAGAAGCAGCTCCCCTGCGGGAGTTTCCGGGGGCGCTGCCCCCGGAACAAAATTTGGTTGTAAGGAAAATTTTGGATTCTCTTTATTATTTCTCTTTGTATTTGGTTCATTGTTTCCTAACAATAACACCTCCACACAATATGTTTAATTATGTTGGGGGCAATTGCCTAAAGACTAGAGTATTTTAAAATTTTTAGGGGGGACAATTGCCTAAAAATCCTTATAATAACACCTAAATTCTATATAATAAATAATTTTTTTATTTTTTTAGCGGGGGCAATTGCCCCCCCTAGGCACTTGGGGGTTCCGCCCCTGATTCTACGAGTTCGAGCCCACTCAAGTATGGGCAGAACTCCCTTTAGGTCAGGGCGGGCAATTGCCCTAAAAAAAAATTATTATATGATTTTTTAGGTAATTTATCATCCTCTATCTATTTTTTAGTCTTTATTACAAAGATTTTTAGGCAATTGCCCCCCTTTGATCCCGCGACCTAACCTGGCAGGTCGAACCCCGTCAAGGGATGCTGCCCCCTTGGACCCGTGATATATCTGCGAAGTGTACGATAATCAAGGATATGAACAAATAGGGGTCGTTATTGACTCATTTTCTTGTAGTGAACGGTCGAGCTAAATTCGAGGCAACACCAACAGTTACTTATAAATTTACCTCCCCCCCCCCCCCCCCCCCCCCCCCACCCTAACATTAAGGCTTGTTTCACCCTTGGGCTCAAGAGGTTATAAAAGAGAGAAAATAATAATGATTCAACCAATTATTATAATATAATGATTAAATGAATGGAGAATTAAAATAATAATAATAAAGAATCACTTAATATAGACTGTGAAATATATTGTTTAAATATTTTTTTTATGAGGATGCACTTAAAATCTTGAATGCTGATATATTTTAACTGCATTTTATATTACTATTTTTTAAACAAGCCGGCTCGTGAGCTAATGAGCTGAGTTAGGTCTGCACAAATTTGAATCGTTGGCTCATCGAGCTCGGCTCACGAGTTATTTATTGAGTTAAGCTCGAGCTGGCTCATGAGTCGGCTTGACTCACTTACACCTCTAAAGCGGAATACACGTGCTCGCATTTAATTAGGTTTTTCGGGGGAAATTTTGCTTAGGATCTATACGTTTTGTTTGTAATTAAAGCTGTTAAGCACTCATTAGCTGAATAGTGCCGCGTTAGACAGTGAAGCGTTCACCATTAACCCTTTGTTGTTTGAAAAAGTCTGCACAGTGCTTTGATTTTTTGGGGAGGAAAAGAAAAGGAAAAACTAATTAAAGTTTTGCATGATGAAATCTAATAGATTAGTCTTAATTATTTTAATTACTTTTTATTATGTATGCATTACGAGTTGTAATATTTAGAATAATAGAGAAAAATATTATCTTATTATTAAGTAAAAATTTTGCACTTATGAATAAGCTGATAATGGATGTTAAGATACACAAGAATTTTTATGTTGAAAATTAAAAATAAAAATAAAAATCATAAGATCAAGCACAACCAAAATTATTTTGTTAATATGAGTTGAATATTATAAATAATTTGATTGTATATGATTTAGTGAAAATAAAATGTAGAATATATATCTTGTGTGAAAGTAGGATCTTTGAGAGATTTAAATTATCATTAGATCATGATGAACGGTTGACTTAATTAAAGAGAGGGCGATCAAGAAGACGATTGGATATTGGTGGTTGTACTCATTAGCAAACATTTGATAATGCTCAATTAGGAATATCAACAGTCAAGCAGCAATTAGTTATTTGGCCGATCGTACTTTCAAAAGGAAGACATGTTGGCAACGAAAGGATGTGGGATGTTGATAAGCATCAGGCGATAGTAACGAGGAAAACAAAAAGTCGGTGCGAAGGTAGGTGGTTGCCTTAATCGTTCTCATTATAGGATTGAGACTAGGTGGCTAGTAGGATGTAAGCCAAATGTCAGGGTTGATGTCCATTAGATGTTTGTCATTGACAATTATTAGATGGTAATTAAAAGAGATTATCAGAAGTCAGGTGATGATGAGCAATCAATTCAATTGTTTTTCCTATGACAGGACTGAGCAGCTGGTAGGATGGGCATTGAATATTGGTGACTAGCAAATGTTGATCATTGACAAGAATTAAGCGACGATTAATAGAGAACGTCAACAGTTGGATGATAACATGTAACAATCCAATCATTTTTTTGATATGAACGGAGAACCTGTGGTCAATATGAAATGCGTTAGATGTCAATAACAAATGGACATTATATGTCGATTGTTGGAAGGTGATGGTCAATGTGAAATGTCGAAAGTTGGGCTCTGATGGGCTTATAGCTTGATTGTTCTTCGGAGAGGAGTGGAGACTAAGTGATCGTTAGGTCATGAATGAACCATATGTAATTGATGCATTTCAAATATCGATCAATTGTAGGTGTCAATTGATGATTAATGTGAAACACCAAATTTTATGTGCGGTGGATAGTCTACAAACCATCAACTGCTTGCCTCAGCTCATAATGAGAGAAAGTATAACTATTTGATCCACATGATGTATTCTAAAATACTATTACAGCTCTACTAACTGGCCAACATTGCATTTCTATATTCAAAATATTCCCATTCAATTATAAATATCCCATCACAAAGGTCATTCAAGGGTTATAAAACCTGAATAATTGATGCTAAAGTGTTTTCCTTTCCCCTCCAATAACTTAAATGATAGCTCTAAGAGAAAATTTTCTTTTTCTCATCAATGACATTCAGGTCTCCATCGAAGATCAGTTGTTATATTTAGTAGATTTCTTAAAGTCCAAATAGGTTCTCCATTGAAACCTAGACAAATACACAAGTGCCTCCAAGTTGCTCTTCTTATCTTCTAATCTAATGTAATTATTAAACTCTAAACTTTTCTTATAGGTGTAATTCTTCTTTGCTCACTATAAAAAATAATGGCTATTAGGGCACATAATATATTGAGACATCAAACAATGGTGTCGCATAATGTTTTTCTACAAGTAGTTTAAATTGCTCAAATTTGGTGAATGTTTCAAATTTATGAATCATTGGATAGATCCATGAGTATTGAGAAAAGTCATCCACAAATAAGACATAATAATGAAATTCATTAAAAGATGAAATTAGGGTAGGACCCCATACATCAGAATGGATGAGTAGAAGAGGTTTAACAGTTACAGAGGCAGACAAAGGAAAAATAGTCCTATAACATTTAGCTTGAGAACAAGAAATACAAGCTCAAGTTAAAACAGATTTCATATAAGGATGACTGAGTACAAGCGTATTTAAGACTGCAGAGTGCAGATGTCTAAGACCTTTGTGCCAGATATCTGAAGGAGCAGACGGAGTGATGAAGGCAGGGAAGGAGTTCGACGAGGTGGTGGTGAGCTTGATAGGATATAAGCCATTAGGAGAGGGACTATGGAGGAGAAGATGATTGCTCATCGAATCTTGAATTTGATAGCTATGCAGAGTTTACATAACATAACAATTATTATTAGTGGTGAGATGTTTAACTGAGACAAGATTATGAGTAAGGTTTGGTACATAAAAGAGAGGTATGAGCGACAACTTACTAGAGGGAGTGGGAAGGATACCCTATCCAGAGCTATAATAGGCAGTGGTTGACCATTATCTATCGAGATATGCTGAGAGCCATTGTAAGTAGATGAATTTTGGAGGTGCTGAGGGTTGGGCGTAAGATGGTTGGAAGTTCCTCTATCAAGGATCCAGTTAGAGGACATTGATGGTGCTGTAGTTGTAAGGGCCATGAGATTAGGTTGTTAGGGCTGATAGGAATAATCCGACCTGTACTAACAGATGACTGCAATATGTCTGCGCTTTAAGCAGATTTGGCATTCAACAAAATTATTTCGGGATCTTGTTCCACGACCGTTAGTTGCACGTCCTCCATGAGAAGAGCTTCGACCTTGAGGATTAGAAGAAAATATGCCTCTTCCTCGTCCTCTACATGCAATGAGAGCAGGCTGAGTGTCAGGAAATTATATGAGTTGATTGTCACGAGCAACTTTAGCAGCCAGATTGATCTCTTTAGTGCAGAGTAGGGAGTATAAATCGTCCATGCTAAGAGGTTGAAGGTTGGTGCGGATGGTAGTTTTGAAGGCATGATAGGTGGAGGGAAACCCATTTAAAGTATATAAAATAATGTCTTCAGTGTTCAAGGAGCTTCCTGCAGCAGTGATAGCATTTGTTTTGGATTTAATGAGTGAGAGATATTGAGTCATGCTCATATCTTTCATGGTAAGATGATGCAACTCACTCTTGAGTTGAAGGATCCTAGGACGATTTGTTGATTGGAGTCTCTTTTCAATGGTAATCCACATATCATGACAGGTAGCAAGGTTGAGAATATATGGAAGAAGTGGTGCAAAGATCACTGAAGAAAGAGCTACGGCAAGATTCTGATCTATCAGCATCCATTGGTCGTAATATGGGTTGGGAGAGGGCAGGCCTGCTGTAGTGAAACCGTATTTTGGTGGGCATTGGGAGGAGCCATCCAGAAAGCCAATGAATCCAATGACATTAAAGACTTTGAGAACTTGCGACCACCATGTAGGATGGTTCTCAGTTGTAAGGTGAGTATGAATAATGCTTCTCATATTATTCATTAAAGCTTGAGTTGAGCTGGAATTTGAATTGTTGTACTATCCATTTGAGAAGAAATTTCAGCCATGGATGGAGTAGTATTCATAGAGTTTGATGTAGCCATTAAATAAGAATACAAATCAGTTACCAATAAGTGAAATGCTATAAAGCAGAAGAGACACAGAATGCTGTTAAACAGAAAAGCGCTATGATACCATAAAGAAATACTTTCATCAGAAAGTATAATACAATTTTTCTATGGCAAAAGCAAGTTATCGAGGAAACATAGAAGATGATAACTATGATTTTTATTATATAGACAAAATACTTGACTATATAAAGAGCAGTAGATAGCCTAAAAATAATTCTTTTCATCCAACAATCTGAGATAATGTAGTTGTTAGAGCCGAATGGTAGGGATTTGTTGATGATGTAGTCTGTGACAGTGACAGAGCAGTAGAGCAGACGATATAGCAGCCATATTAATCAATACTTCTTTTTGGCACAGTGGTAGCTGTAATTCTATTTTCACAATAGTTGATCAAATTTCTTGGCAATTAATCCCATACATGAAGAGATGATATGATGGGAGTGAATGAAAGAATTATAGTAAAATAATGAATTGATGCAAGGTTATCAACAAAAAAATTTGATAGATGAACAATTTGTTGATAATTTTTAGCAAAGAATCTATCATAAATGTCTTGCCAATTTTTATTTGTATATTTTATTTTGGCCAAAAAATATTTTTGTTGGAGCTTTTGAATATTTTTTTCAAAGAAGACTGTGCTTTATGATAGGTTAAATGCCTCTTTGATAAAAATTCTTTGTTAGAAATGAGGGGCTTTTTTCCTATTGTGACATACTATTAAAATAGTCTCAAAGTCTATAATTTCTCTTTTGTAAGAACTCTCTCATCTCCCCCTTTTCTTGAGATTTCATGGCACCATGGAGATGATGAAAAGCTTTTAAAAAGAAGATGGATTGTTTCGGACAATAATTTTTTTTTTTTTTGGAGAAATATATCCTAAAAGGCCATTTTGAACCAAAATGACATTTTGTATTCGTGGACATTTTATTAGTGTCAATTAAAAACAAATTTGTTTGAAAAATGATAGAGAAATTTAGGAATTAAATTTTGTTAAAGTTTAAGATTCTTATATATTAAATTTAGGAATTAAATTCGAGTATGATATGAACAATGTTAAAAAAAGATTAAAGCAAAATACGACTGAAATTTACACTACAAAAATATAGCTTTCGCATCACTTTTAAAGAGTTTTCCCGACGGTTTTAACCTTTACAAAAAAATCTTGTAGCGTTTTCAAAATTGTTACATAACCACTGGAATTGGTATTCACTGTAAGGGGCAATCATATTTAATAAAGGTTTGAAGATGATTCAAATAAGATTATGACAAGTAGGATTATTTTAAATATGATTTTATAAACAAGCCATTCCTTGACAAACTATATATTTGATATATTAGATTGTTTAATTTTTTTATCAAATTTGAATTCCCTTATTCAAGTGAATTCTAAATTCACTTTTGGCTTGCAACCTTCTAGGCATGGCCAATCTCACGATCTCGTTGATCTCTCGTGTTCGACTTTGCAAGACCTCACAACCTTACCAAATCCCACGACTTTGCAACCCTACTTGATCTATGTAGCTCGTAGCCCCTAATGACCAGTATCCATGGCCCACGTGAACCTCGCTCAACCCTATGTCATAGCCGATTGCGTTTGCTGGTTGAGCGCATTTCTTGCTCTAATATATATATATATATATATATATATATATATATATATATATATATATATATATATATATATATATATATATATATATATATATATATATATATATATATATATATATATATATAACACCACAATATAATTTAGACTCAATCGAATAATATGAAGTAATCTAAATATATTATATTTAAACACTACTAAAAAATGGGTGTTTCCACGGCAGTTATTGACAGCAGTTTTCAAACCGCTGCTAAAAGGAGGTAAAGGCATCTGTTATTACCACTGCTAAAACTCCCCTATTACTCCACTCTTTTTTGCCCTAATTGACTCATTTTACTTCTCTAATCCTCTGCATTCTGCTTTCTATGCTCCATCCTTCCTGCAGATCATTTGGCAAGCCTCCACAACCTCCTGCTCGAGCCAACGCTGATCCGTCGCTAGCGCCAAGGTGTTGCATCACCATTGAATCCGCCATCACCATTCAATCCGAGCACAGCCCCTTCGCAAACCTTTATTAGCCTAAGCCACTGCAACACCTTGGTAACCCCTTTTTTCAATCAGATATCATATTTGAAAACTAAAACTATGAAATTTGTGCTTTAAGAAACCCTAATTAAAAGGGTATATTTTGTTTCTTTGGATTTCATGAAAATCTAGTTGAGCGAATATGTTGTGGAAGCCTTGGTGATTAGTTTTCAAACCTTAAAAGAGAGATTACAACTTTGTGCATAAGAATTGATTCCAATATGTGAATTTGAGATCCTTCATGCAGATTATGGAAAGAGGCATTTATTTGGTCATTTGAATCAATTATCCTAGACTAATGAATTGATGAAGATCTTCATGATTTCAATGAATGATTCAATGAATTGCTTACAGATAGAAAATATATTTTAAAATTAATTATTATTTTTTACTAATATTCATATGCTGAAATTGACATTTTGCCAACACACTTTCATGAAATTCTTTTGATTGAGATATAGCATATTGAAATTAAGGTTTCGTTTGGGGTGGCTTTCTTACTGCTTCTTAAAACAGTTTTGTATTACAAGAATTAAATTTTCTGTATTAAAAAGTTGTTTTAAAAAGTAATAAAAGAACCGTTCCAAACAAAGTCTAAATTTTAGCTTTCTGTGTGCTGCTGTATTTAATCTTTTGTAAATGTATGTTGGCTGAAATTAATTCCGTTTGAGCTATCTGTAAGTAGGATTTGATCTTGTAAAGTTTTTATTGAGTCTACTGTGTTGCTGGAAATTTGTTTCATGTGTTGAACCCATTCATAGCTTTGGAGAAAGCATTATGGCTGATATTGATGGCTTTTTGGTGTAAATATCTGAGATTATAGGGGCGTTTTGGAGAAAGCATTATGGTTTTTAATGCTTATATATATATATTGTTCCGGTGCACTAATTATCTGAGATTCTAGGTGCGGATTATATTTTAATTATTGTGTACGTGATATCAGTTTTGAATGTTTTATATGTTCAATGTGTTAAATATATAACAATAACAGGTTAAAACCGCTGTTATAGACCCATTTTCAAATTTGTAGGTGTTAAAATCATTGCTATAGACCGATTGTCCAGCTTTCGTACAACAAATTAGTACCGATTAAAATCGTTGTCAAAACTATCGCTACCAAAATTAGATCTAATGCAATGGTTCAGAGAGCGTTGCGAAAACCATTTGCAGCGATAACAAATATGATGGAAACGCAGCGGTTTTGAACCGTTGCGAAGAATATAGTAGGTATTCTAACCACGGCCGTAGGGCAAAAAAATGTACTACGAAAGCCTCTTTTAAAGTTCGCATTTATTCCATATATCTCCAACAAAATGTCTCTTGTGAAATAGAAGTAAATGAGCAAATTCCCCCATGGAGGTCATTTGTGATCATTTTAATTTTTAATTTTTTGTTTGGTGTTTGTTTTTGTTTTTAAAAACCTATATGTATAATGAATTTTATACATTCTTTTAATTAAAATTAATTATTTTTTAAAAAAATACTTAAAATATTTAAAATTTATTTTATTGTTTCTACCTTTAAAAAACAACCACCTTTATTAATGATTGTCACCTTCGATCAGGCGATCATCACTAATATTTCTAAAATTTATTTGGTAACCGCTATCATAACCACATAAATAAATTTATTGGATATTCAATAAAAATAAAAATATATATTTAACATATTAAATATATTTTATTTTAATGGAAGAATAAATATAATAAAATAAAAAACAAAAAACAAAAATATCGCAAATGGCTCTTTAATTTATAAAGGTGAGAATATAATAAAATTTTCAAGAGAGCTTCTATTCTTTTTCACTCATTTGAAAAATTTATTTTATAGGCTCTAAATTTAAATTTTTATATTTCGACACATGTTGGAAACAATTTTCTTAATTGCATCTGATCATAATTGAGCTGACTCCTACAAATCTTTCTAAGTTGTACTGTCACATATTTCCTAAACAATTTTTTGCAAAATTAGCCCAAAATATTATAAAACTACCATATCCAAAATTTAATAAACTCCATTTTTTTCACTTATTTTTTTTAATAAATGGAGTAAAATATCAAGATAATTTTATCAAAGGCCATATTCTCCTGTTTACAGGCTTGAAATTAGTCATTCATTAACTAAGTCCTCACCACAGCTAATTTTTTGAAGAATAATTATTTTTTCACAAATTTAAAAATTAATTAATTTATTATAATAAAAAATGTGGAACATATATTACTTTCATTTTTTTAATAAATATCATAAAAATATTATTTTAACTATAAACAGCTGTTGTCGAGCTGATCGCAAATAAATTTATACTTCATTTTGGACAGCTTTCTTGCTGCTTTTTAAAACAGTTTTTTAGTTTATTTTTTTTTGAATTAAAATCTTTTATACTAAAAAATTATTTTAAAAAGCAACAAAAAAAAATTGTCCCAAAAGAAGCCATAAGAAAACCTTGCCATGTGTCTTGAGGCAGATTCAAAATTGCATTATTCAGTTCAAGCAATTAAATAAAATTTTGAATTAAAGAAAATAATATCTGAAAAAAAGATTTAATTTGAACGCTATAAAAGATATAAATGATAAAATAAATATGCTATAAATTAAGAAATAATTATGATAATAATATTTATTAATAAGGATAATTAAAAAATATTTAGAAAGTTTAGACATATAAAAAAATAAATTTATGAATAATAACTACTAAATGAATATACAAAATTAATGTTCATCTGTTATGAAGAAAAATATTAGACTAAAAAAGTAAAAATAACAGATTTGGAATTTGGATAGAAAAATTAATATAAAAAATATTTAATACTCTCATAATTCTCAAAAGTACCAAATGGAGACTATATTTCAAAAAAATATAAAAATGGTTGACATAAGCCTAACAATGATATTTAATAAGACAAATAAACCACCCGTAAACTGTACTTATTATTCATTGTTACCTCAACCGATTTCCTTATCTTTTCAAAAAAATTGTTTAAAAAAATAAAAAATAAAAAAAAATCTATTGACTTGATCTCAATATTAAGCCAAATCACTTAACGGTCTAAAATGTGTCCGTTATCCAAAATCCCAAATTTAATTTACGCTGTGTAAAGGAGTCATAACTAGCCGGCCTCAGGCGATGGCGGAGGACGGGAGGAGTAAATAAATGGATGCAGATTAACCACAGTAATTTTTTTTTACAAATAAACCAGCGGGGTTAATATTCAAACCCTATATAACCGCCTTCGAATGCCCTTGTTTCTTCACTCACAACTGGTTTTTGCCTTCTCGACTTCATCTCTTCGCCGGGAAACCGCTAAAAATCTTATATTTTTAACGGCGATGTCAACTGCAGTCGACTCCTTCCCGTCTTTACTGATCATCCTACTGCCGCCGATCACGTCAGCTGCGGCGGTGGTGCCCATCGTGTTATTTGTTCTCGCTGCCGCTGCGCTAATATCGCCTGGCGGCATCGCCTGGACCTTTACTCGTAAGAGAAATCCTATCCCCGGACCAGGGGGGCTTGCCGCTGGCATCGCCCTCGCCGGCGCTGCAGCTCACCGCGCTCTTGCTGATCTATCACGTCGTTTTGCTTCGATACACCTCATGGCGTTCTCTGTTGGCTTCACACGTTTTATCGTTTCGAGTCATCCGGATACGGCTCGCGAAATTCTCAACTCGTCAGCTTTTGCTGACCGGCCGATTAAGGAATCTGCGCGCGAGCTTCTTTTTCATCGCGCTATGGGCTTCGCTCCTTTTGGCGAGTATTGGAGAAATTTAAGGAGGATTTCTTCAACTTATCTATTTTGCCCAAAGCGTATTGCAGCGTTCGGTGAACGGCGGAGGGAAATCGGGGAAAAGATGGTGGAGGACGTGAGGTGTTTGGTGGGGACGCATGGGGATGTCGAAGTGAAGAAGGTATTGCATTTTGGGGCTTTGAATAATGTGATGGTGAGCGTTTTTGGGAAAAGTTTTGATTTTGGGAAAGGAGAAGGGTTGGAGCTGGAGGAGATGGTGAAGGAGGGCTATGAGCTGCTTGGGGGTGTGAATTGGAGTGACCATTTGCCTTTTCTGGGATGGTTGGATTTGCAGGGAGTTAGAAAGAGGTGCAGGGTCTTGGTGCGAAAGGTTAATGTTTTTGTCGGGAAGATCATTGAAGAACATAGAATGAGAAAGGTTGGGGAAGTAAACGGAGATAAGAGTGAGATTGGGGATTTTGTGGATGTTCTGCTTGATTTGGAGAAGGAAGATAAGCTTTCTGATTCTGACATGGTTGCTGTTCTCTGGGTAAGATTTCTTTCTGTTTTTCGTTTAGGCATCTTCATGCTGTTTATTTTGGGTCTATTTTGATCATTTTGAATAAAATTAATCTATATATTCACTTGGAATTATAGTTTTCTTCATGAATTATTTTAGCTTATATGCCCATGAAGTAAAATACAGAAGGTATTGGTCTAAAATGATGAATTTATACATATAGATATTTCTCAGTTGACTTAACCTTCAGCTTTCATCATGCAGGAAATAAGAAGTTGTACTATCAAATAAACTTTAGTTTTCATTTATTGTTTTTTTTTTGGTTGCGTTTCCATGATCTTAACTTATTTTTAATCTCCCCCTCCCGCTGCTCTCTCCCGTTGACTTCCACTAAAATTTGAAAGCTTTATTATAAGGATATGTCAAACAGCTCTGTCTTTTAGTGTATCTTAGATATTATATGTTAGTGGAGACTTCTTCAAGGCTCAAACAGGGGTATTTTAACCTCTTTCATTGTGCTTATCTGCTCAGGTTGAGTCATTCTGCTGTTGTTAGTTTTTATGTCTATCGCAATTATTTGACCTCATGGCATATTCAACAAGAATAAGGAAACCACATACTTTATAAATCTAACCAGGCGTGTTGATTTAGATTATTTCAAGTTTGTCGATGCATTTCCGTTTTAACTTATGGTCATATGTATTTTTAAATACAGGAAATGATCTTTAGAGGAACTGATACAGTAGCTATACTTTTGGAGTGGATCCTGGCAAGAATGATTTTGCACCCTGAAATCCAAGCTAAAGCTCAAGAGGAGATAGAAGCTGTTGTAGGGAACTCAAGGCATGTAACTGATTCTGACATTCCAAAGCTCAATTACCTGCAATCAATAGTAAAAGAATCTCTTAGAATGCACCCACCTGGTCCTCTACTCTCGTGGGCTCGCCTTGCAATTCATGATACTCATGTTGGAAATCACCTAATTCCTGCTGGCACAACAGCGATGGTGAACATGTGGGCAATAACACATGATGAATCAATTTGGGCTGATCCTTGTGAATTCAAGCCTGAGAGGTTCATGAAAGAAGATGTTAGCATTATGGGTTCTGATCTGAGATTGGCTCCTTTTGGTTCAGGAAGGAGAGTTTGTCCTGGCAAGGCTATGGGCTTGGCTACAGTTCATCTCTGGCTTGCTCAGCTGCTTCAGAGCTTTAAGTGGTTGCCTTCAAGCGATGGGGTGAACTTGTCTGAGTGTTTGAAGATGTCACTTGAGATGGAACATCCTTTGATTTGTCGTGCTCTTCCCAGGGCTTGAATGGTTTATGGTAGAGAGATGCGAGTGTTTTATTTATTTTGACTGATGTGTAGGCATTGTGTTTAACTCTTATATCTTGATCTTGTTTGAAGGATGCTTTTTGTTTTAACTTTGAAGCCTATCGTTGTTATGGCGATAGTAATCTGTGGTTGTTATGAACATCAAGATGTTGATGATTACAACTGATAACATCTTTCTCAACATTATCGAATGCCACCCCCAATCAAACCATGATTGATAACTGATTGAACTTCAATATACCGAAATCTCTCTTTGATAAGTGGAGGATCAAATCAATTTTGATTTCCATTGCTTTTTTAATTAAAACAATTGCTGGTGTTTCATATGAGTCCACCAAAGTAGATTTGACTAATAATGGTGTTTCTTTTGCCCTCTCTACTTTGCTAATGGTCGTGCTTTTGCGCATGATTATGGTTCGCCTTTAATTTTGTCTCTTTAGGTGATAGTGTAATACACAGACTTGATTGATTGATGGCTTTCACAGCTTTAAAAGCCTTCTTCAGCAACAATCTTAGTCGAGCCATTAATGTTTGCCCTTTTGATCATCTACGGAGCCAACCTTTGTCTACTTAGGCTAATTGGGCTGCCTAAGGGTATGTTTGTCTGGTCTTTTTTTTATTAAGTCAAATTCACGCACACTTAATTTCAAACACATTATATGGTTTGAATCTAAAGTTTTGTTTAGGATGACTTTTTTACTATTTTTTAGTTAAAAAAAGTTTTTGAATTCAAAATTTTTATATTAAAAAATTGCTTTAGAAAACAATAAGAAAGTCGTCTTAAATGAAGCCTAAGATCTCTTGATTTATAACCAACATATTAAAATGGGTTTATAAGTGAAATGTTCTTCAACACATTTATAAATAAGACACCATTTTGATAAGCTTTGAATTGAGGAGTATTATTCTCAATGTATAAAGAATTTGGAGCTATTGAGTAGTGTGATTTGCAGTTGCATTCTCAATGTATAATACTCATGTTGGTCTGTTGGTTGAGAGCTTAGGCTATCAATTAAGAGGTTTTGAATTCGAGTTTTTATGTATGTGATGTGTGAATGAGTTTGTCTTATTTAACCTAAAATTTTCAAAAATAAATGCTTGTCGTGTTATTTCTTTATTGCTAAGAATGTTATAGTTACTCACCGCTGCTTGTCTGGGTGGTGAAGAGCCGGTTGGGCAAAGCCCAGGTTCCTGGTTCGAATCTCTTGGCAAACAGTGAGGGTCATAAGTGTTAGCCCGTGTAAATTGGTGTGGGTTACATGTTAGATCGATCGGAATTTATACTAGCCTTTGGACAGTGATTCCTCGTCAAAAAAAAAAAAAAAAATGTTATAGCTGTAAGTTAGCTGTGAGAGCCTGAATATTTCACACTTTTCTTTGACTTGTTGAATGCGTTTTTTTAGGAAAATTACTTAATGAATGTTGTTAGCGTTCTTCTCAATGAAGAACCTGTGCAACTACCAAGGAAAGCACGTGCTGCATGTTTGAGTTCACACACGTGTATGAAGTCCTTCCTGCTTGTACATGCATGCGTCCTACCTTTGTGTCCTGTGCTTTGTGCCCCTATATGAGAGATTATTATGTGCAGAGTTTGAACACAGTTGATTACGAACAATAAAAATGTAGCAGTGAATAATAAAAGTATAGTGATGAACAATAACTATACAATATTGTCCGTAGTCATAAGACTTCGAGTGCAAGTGCCCTTATGAATCATTTCGTTTTGTGATTATGAACAATAAAAACGTAGTAGTGAATAGTAAAAATATAATGATGAATAATAATTGTACTTTTATTATACGTAATCATAAGACTTCGAGTGCAAGTGCCCTTATGAATCTGCCATCACAGTCCATCTTGTCAAGTCTCCGATTCATACTGTGCACATACCCTCTTTACTTGCAAGAATTTATTGTTTTTTTTTTTGGGAAAATTAAGGGCAGAGCCCATATATTGAATCAAAAAGGTTACAAAATAGAACAAACAAAAAAAATCAGAGATTTACAAGTAAAACCTCTATACCCCCATGTACAAAAAGGAAGTATCAAAAAAGATCGGACTCAGGGAAGAAAGGTCTACACCCAGTCATCACATTCTCATTCAGAAAAGCAGTAGTCCGGCATCCAAAAACCGCAGAAATCCCATAATGTCGTAAGCAGCAAAATTAAGAATAACCCAATCCAGCTCAAAACCAATCAGAAAGCAGCACATTCCATCATATTCAATCCCTGGTTGCCATAAAGACCATCCAAGGGAATGAAGGGTGTAGACCTTGTATCATCATTGTCCGACCATAAAATAGCAAAATTCTTTACCCTCAAAATTCTCATAAAGCATCGAATTTGTCCCAGAAGATTCTCAACAAACCAATAGGTAGTAACAGGCTTTAGAAGAAGATTAATCCAGAATTTCTTTGAACCTGCTATCCAGAGATTCCTTTTGTTTCCAACTTTTAACTTTAGCACGTATAGCATTGATAATAGCATCTTTAATAGTAGAAGGGCTATCCCAAGTATTAGTAAACTTTCTCTTATTCCGTTCCCTCCAAATATAGTAGACCGCTACAGAGATGGACAGAAAACAGAAATTTTTTTCTGTAGCATTGAATAGAGGATAGTTGTTGAAGAAATCATACGTTTGAGCAAGCTTAGGCCTAAGAAAGAAACTGCTAAGCATAGGGAGCAAACCAGTAATAATAGTGAAAGTAAAATCACAGCCAAAAAATAAATGCGTATGGGATTCATTGTGCCCGAGGCAGAAAACGCAAAAAGGAGAGACCGGGATCCCCCTATGAATAAGAATATCAGCACACTTGAGCTTATCTTGAATCGCCAACCAAGAGTAACAGGCAAAACGAAGGGCATGCTTTTTATGCCAAACAAACTTAAACCAGCTCACATTATCCAGCTGCAAATAGAAATGATCAGTAAAGTTCTTAAATTTGGGTATAGAACAACCCCTCCAAGTCAAAGTAGCATCCTCCCCAATGGGTATAGTCAAAATACTTAATTTGATATTATTGGGCCATAGAACCGGAAGTGTCCAACGTCCATTGACAATAAGATTTCTAACTTCAGAAAAAGCCATGCCACTGCCATTGAAAATTTTTCCTAAAGAGTCACCATGATACCAAGGATCCCAAAGAAATGAAATATTGCTATTAGGGGCAATAGTGAAGTTCACATAATCCTTAATGACCATAGCAGTATGATGAATTAACTTCCAAAATTTTGAAGCTGAGGCCGGGGGAGGTTTCCAAGGGGATTCGTAGTTAGCTTTGAACCACCCACCCAGCAAGGAATTAACACTAAACATACGCCAAATGAAAGAGCAGGCCACGCCATGGTAGAGGGAATCAAAGGAAGGGATGCCCAGACCTCCTTTGATTTTTGGAGTGGTGACAGTATTCCAAGAAACAAGGTGCATTTTTTTATCTTTAATGTTGCCAAAGAATAAAAATTTAGAGCACAGCTTAGATATAAGTTTCCGACAGAACTTAGGTATGATAGCTCCCCTGATCCAGTAAGCAATAGTATTGCAAATAGTGAATTTTAAAAATTGAATTCTACCTGCAAAAGAAAGAAACTTAACTTTCCAACCCTCAAGTAGAGCAGATAATCTGCTGAGTAGGGGTTGAAAGTGAGTGAAATTAAGCCTTTTAGAAGCAATAGGAAGGCCCAGATAGACCAAAGAATCTTCCAAGTTGACAATGCCAAGAGAGGAAGCAATCTGATCCCTATTCTGGACCGATTTTGAGCAAAGTAGGGAGCTTTTAGACGGGTTGATGTGGAGGCCTGAAGCATGAAAGAACTGCTGAAGGTAGAATTTTAAACATTCCACATTATCTAATGTAGCCGCACCAAAAACCAAAAGATCATCAGCAAACATTAGATGGTTGAGGCAGAAGTTCCTGTGACTGATTCCCAGGAAAGAAGGTTGGCTGTTATTATGGAGACAAGAAGAGAGCCCATCCATGACAATACAAAAAAGCAGAGGAGATAAGGGGCATCCCTGACGGAGTCCAGAAGAAGATTTAAAGAAACCTTCTAAAGAACCATTGAGACAAATGGAAAAGTGCACATCAGAAATGCAACCCTTAATCCAGTTAATAAAGATGTCCGGGAAGCCTTTTTGTCTGAGTCTACGCAACAAGAATCCCCTAGAAACAGAGTCAAATGCTTTTTTTATGTCAAGCTTAGCACAAAAATATTTTTGGGAACCCTTGAAGAGTTTAAGCAATTCAGCAGCCAGGATTATATTGTCAGTTGAGCTTCTGTTGGAAATAAAACCAGATTGACTTTCATGGATAATAAAGGGAAGGACCGGCTTAAGCCTATTGGCAATGATCTTGGCTACAATCTTGTAGAACACATTGCATAATGAAATTGGTCTAAAATCAGAGATACTAGTGGCATGGGTTCCTTTAGGTATCATAGTGATGGCTGTAGCTTTAGCCCCTTTGGGCATGTGACCGGTCTTAAAGTAGTGTTTCACAGCCTGACAAAGTTTAAACCCAATGATGTGCCAAGTATGTTGATAAAAACCAAAAGAAAAACCATCTGGTCCAGGAGCTGAAGAAGCAGCCCCAGCAAAAACGACTGTCTTAACTTCAAGATCAGAAATAGGAGCTATCAAATCATCCATTAGATTAGCCGGGACCGTGTTACCAACAGGAATGGAGAAAGAGTCCTCATTAGGCGGGCTAGGGGCATTGAAAATTTCTTTAAAATGCTCAATGAAGGCAGCCGCAATAGTTTGATGCGTAGTAAGAAGACCATTAGGGGAAGAGATCTCCCTAATAGCGTTCCTATTTTTCCTCGATCTAATTTTAGCATAAAGGAAGCCTAGATTATCCTCTCCTTGGGAAAGCCAATTGGCCTTGGCTCTTTGAGCAGTCCAAGAGGCCCAATCCGATTGTAACTTAATAAGATTGTCATTAGCCCTTTTCAGGGTAGCATTACAACCCAAATCCAAAGGATTGTTTTGAATTTCTGATAGACAGTGAAGTTGTAAACTTTTGGCTTCCAAAATAGATTTAGAAAGGTAGTTGGAGGAGTTCCAGTGCTTATCACGAATACCAATTTTCAGATGTCTCAAGCAATCATAGAAGTCAGCAATGGGGCTTGCATTGATAGGTCTAGAAAAGGCTGAAAGTAATTCATCCCAAAATCCTTCCATGTTGATCCAATAATTTTTAAACATAAATCTAGAGAAGTTTCTATTAGGTGGATTTGCCATCAAAATAAGCGGGGAGTGGTCCGACCCAGCAGGGGGATCAACTTTGTAGTAAGCAGAAGGGGAGAGATCAAGGTAAGCAGAGTTTACCAAAATTCTGTCAAGTTTAATATGGATGGGGAGATCCTCCCTTTGATTAAACCAAGTGAAGAAAAGCCCCACCGAAGCAAGGTCCTGTAATCCACTGTCAAAGATGAAGTTGTTAAGCTCACCCAAACGACTCGGATGTAAGGGAGCCCCACCAGCTTTCTCAAAATCATATCTGCAACAATTGAAATCTCCCATGACAACCCAGGGAAGATTTATATTTGAAGAGAACTCAGCAAGATTGTCCCAAAGAGTATTTCTTTCTTCAGCAGAGTTAGCCGCATAGATTACAGAGAGGAAAATGGGGGGTAAAGAACCAGCCGAAAGGGTGCCATGAATGACTTGGGAAGAGATAAAAATCGGGGAGAAGGATAGATGAGCAGAGTCCCATTTAATCCAAATTCTACCCGGAGAAGAGTAGCTAAAATTGTCACAGCAATTTTCATTATCAAAAAGAAGGTGAGAGTGGGCAAACCAGGGGTCAGAAGACACATTATTTTGAATTTTAGCTTCCAAAACACAAAGAAGTTTAAGGTTATATAAACTTATAAGGTCTTTACACATCCTAACTTTGACAGGGTTATTAAATCCCCGCACATTCCAAGCAGCAAAAGGAGGCATAGACATAACTACCGGGGGGGTTTTGCCTTCCTGGCAGATTTGGCTTTAGGTTTTTTTGGTGAAGAGTTGGCTTGGTTAGGTATAGTGAGCTTAGAGGAAGAACCAGTGGAACTCTGTTTTAGGACATCAACCGATTGGGATGAAAAAGAAAAATCATCATCCGTCTGATTAGATCCGTCAGCAGTCTCAGGGGGAAGAGGGGCTGGTTGGTCTAAAGGAAGAGAGGCAAAACTATTAGCAAGTAGTACTTGAGGAGGCAACAATAAGTTGAGAGATGGTAGGGGTTCTGAGGATGAGGAAGCAGCATTTGGTAGATTTAGGTTAGGGATAATGGGGTCTTTCATGGCAAGGGGCAAAGGCAGCTTTTCAGTAAGCTCGGCCAAATTAACCAGAACCTTTTCAGACGAGGGGGCAGGATAATTATGGGTCATCTCATTAACCGGTTCGATAGTTGGAGAAGAATTTCTGGGTTTATGCAGAGGAGGTTTGGAGGAGGAGCCCAATAAACGGGCATTAGGATTTCTGCTCCTACTTCTTCCACGAATAACTTGAGGAGGCAGAGACGGCTTAGGATTAGGGTTCTTAGTACATAGGGAGTAGGGATGGAATAAGGAACCACATCCATCACAAGGGCTAGGTTTCCAGTCATAAATCACTTTTAATACCATATCTTCTCCATCAATTTCCAAGGGAATTTCATCAGGCAAAGTGGAATCCTTGTTGATTTGAACACAAACTCTTGCAAACGTTAATCTAGTGCGTTTGGCCGTAAGGGAATCAACAGATAAAGGAATACCAATATAACTTGCAATTTTTGAAATACCAGTAGGTGTCCACAACGCTAGCGGGAGATCCAGAATTTTAATCCAGAGAGGGATAGCAGCAGTTTCATCCCGCTTTGGCTTAAATTTTGGATTCCATTTTTGAAGTATGAACGGCTTACCAAGAAGGAACCAGGGTCCTCCCGAATAGACAAGCTCCAAATCTTCGGCAGTGGTGAACTTGAGAAGGAAGAAACCGTCCGCCAGGGATAAAAGAGAAAAGGATCCTTTTAGCTTCCAAGCCTTGTTCATAGCAGCGAGCAATCGCTCGTAATATGGTCGTTGCCCAATGGAGTATCCAACGAGGGAAAGCGACCAAAGAGAAGTGCCTTCAGTTAGGTCAATAGCAGCAAATGAGAGTTTCTTAGAGGGGGAAACAAAAGTCATGGGGAAATTATCGGGAGGGGCTGATGGTCCCGAGAGATTCTCAGCATAGGATGAGGGGAGAGGGGAAGGAGGGGCTCCCAGCACAGAGGCCCCAAGAAGAGGGGGAAAATCTAGAGGATTTATCGACATCTGGCGAGAAGATAAGATCTCACCAGAGGAGAAAGGCGGCGGCCAGAAAGGCCGGCGAGCAAGTCGCAGCAAAACGGGCGCTCCAAAACAGCAAACCCTAGCAGAGCGTTTTCAACGACACTTTCTTTTTATGATTTCAAGAATTTATTGTTCAGTTGCATGTTTGGTACATGAAACACGTGTATTTGAGTATTAAATAGATATCAAAGACATTCAGTGCTTATTTCTTTTACCCTAAAATAATAATGAAATTGACTTACCTCTTAACCCATTTTAAAATTCTTTAAAGTTTCATATGAGATCACTTTTTAATTGCTTCTTAAAGTAATTTTTTAGTAATATAAAAATTTTAATTTTTTTATTAAAAAATTATTTTAAGAAGCAGTAAGAAAGTCAAGCCGTCCCAAATGAAGCTTAAGTGTATGACCCTTACATATTTCAAGGTGAAATAAAAATGCAAAAATGATATTTTATAGTAAAATATAAAATCTAAATTTAGCTCCTATTTGAACTTTGATTGGATAAATTTTATGACGATATATTAATATATAACACATATATTGGATATAAAAATTATAAATGTAGAGAGATTAATAGATAAATTAAACTTACCTTAATCTAGCTTTCCAACTAAAGATTATTTTCAATTAAGTAAGATTTGCTCAAGTTTGAGCTACAAATGTTATGATTTGGAAAATTGTTATTTTGATTCTAAATATGAACTAAAATCATCATTATGTTCATATTTATTTAATATGGATTAGAATCATCTCTATTGAAGCAAAGCAAAGGATGTTGTCACAATTCTCATGTTATTAATGTATGGCAGATTGTTGAGCAAGAAAAAATATTTTCTTCTTTTCTACTAAAAAATATAGTTGAAATCATTGTCACTTTATACTTGTTTAACTAAGCTAACAACCAATTTTTCTAGCTATCACAGCTTGGGATATTATATTTTTTCAATTTCTTACTACTAATCACAATTGTAGAATGGCCTTTGGGTTTTCATTAGCTCTTCATTCTAAATTATAAAAATTAGACAAGTAGGCAAATATTTGTATTCTCAATTTGTTGCATGGTATAGTGATGGCTATGTTAACTTAATTTATCTTACTAGTTTTTTAAATATTAATGATATTATTAATCCTTTAATTAAAAAAAATAAATATAATTTAATATAGGTTAAATCTGATATCTGAATCTTCCAAGATCTATCTACTAAGCTAAACTAATTGTCACTACATTATCTTTATTTTTAAATAAATATTTTAATATATAACACACTTTATGCTTTATTATGGACAAAGGAATATTTTCTAGCTTGCAACAAATATTCTCTTGTAAATGATTGATTGATAGTTTTCAATGATTTCTCTATCTTAATCCAACACTAATGATAATTTGAGATCTCTCACTTTATTCTTAGAGTGGTTTTTTTCATTTATATTCTTATTAATGACACCTTTAATAATGTTCCACTAAATCAATTGTGGATAGAGATATGTGTATACATCAAAATGCCACCTTTAATGTCACAATTTTCTAATTTAAATTTATGAGAATGTGCTTTATAATCTTTAAATTTATTTTTCGATAAATATAATATAATTTTTATTATTAATTGTATATTATAGTCATCTTAATATTAATTTAATGATTATAAAGATTACTTTGATCAAATTTAGGGGAAATCCAAGTTTTCTCCATCAAAATTACTTATCTAGTTAAGCATTAAGTATGTTACCTTTAATTTGAGCTTTATAGTATAATTTCATATAAAAGAAACATATAACTATTTGGGGAATTTAATTCCCAAACAAAATATTTAGAGCTACTGGTGTTAACTAGGGTGGATAGGTCCTGGTTTGGCTTTGATTTGAACTTGTTTAATCTAGATATTTTTGATTTGAACCTGACATGTTTATCAAATGGGTAAAAATATTTGACCAAAATGCAACTAGACATGAACCTACATAACCTGAACTCAACCCATTTGACCCTTTTATTATATTGATTTTGATATTTGCTAAGATAAATACTTTTTCCTATTAACTAGAATATGACCTATTGCACCTGAACCCTGATGTTAATCAAGTCAATTTTAAGTCCCAAACAATATGATGTGGCAAACAATATGCATGTTAAATCAAAAAGAATAAAAATATATAAAAAATCAAGCAAATGGGTTGAGTTCATGGTTAAACAATAATAATAATAATAAAACAAAAAAAAATAAAATCATTTAGTTATCCAATTAATGTTTTGAAGCCTCCAAGTATGCTATGGATCCTTGGTTTGGGCTCAGTTGGTCTCGGATTGAACTGATTTTGATGTTGTTGGGTTCGTCTCTTCGAGATGTTCAATTCGATTATAAGTTTGTTGAAATCAAAGCTTGGATGATTCTTATTTTTAATTTCAGAAGTTTCTTACATGGATATGCCTCGTGATTCATGCCCGATCAAATAATTTTTTGTGATATATCAATAATTATCATGAAATGATCACATTAATCTTTAAGATTAGACTTAACATATTAAATATTTGACATTCTATGCTTTTAGGAGAAGGATTGATGCAAATGTGGCCCTCTTCTCTCTCCCTCCTATTTTTAAAATGTTTCATTTACTTAGCACTGAATTTATGCCTTTGGGTGTTTTAGCTCATCGCAATCATGTAAGTTATTTTAATTTGAATTTGGTCACTTTTTGATTTAGCAAAGGGGGCCCTTTAAATTTGGAATGATAGCTTTGGAATGCACTAGTTGCTTTTGATGTGTTGTACTGTTGTGTTGAAAGGGCTTTTAATTTTGTTTGACAACTATGAGAAAAATATCAAGAATTGAGAAAATATTAATAAATAAAAAAGGAAAAGGAGAGATAGATAGTGAAAGAAATGGATGATTATTTATTAACTTTTTTAATATTTATTTTATGAAATATTTACTAAATGAGCTATCGGAAATATTTACTAGATTATAAGGACCGAGAGTTTAGGGTTTAGGAATTGAGTGTTTGTTTGGGATAGCTTTCTCATTGCTTTGCTTTTTCTCGCAGCGACCACAATTTTATTTGGCTACTCATTTCTTATTGTTTTCTCACTTTTTTTTTAGAAATTTCAAAGTAGAAAACTATTTTTTGCAACCAGAGTAGCAAAGTTATTTTCTCCATACCAACTTTACAACCAACTTTATAAAACGCTCAAGCTGCCTCAAAGAGACCATAAGCATAAGAAATGAATGATTGAGATTACAAATGGACGATCTTTATTAACAGCCATTAATTGAGAGTTAAATTGGCTTGGTATTTAAGAAAGTATATCAAATAATGAAAATTAGAGCACTTGAAAGTACGATTTCTATTACTCTTTAGTCCAAATATTAGAAATAAAAATATTACTAATAAGCATATAAAACTTTTTTTTTTTTGTGGGAGTGGGGAATGCACCAAAAAAAAGTTCAACTATAAAATGATTTCGCTCATTCAATAATAACAAAGGAAAAAGCAAAAGTTATCGATCAAAGACTTCCATACTGAGCTAGCGATTCATGCATTGACTGTAATAATGAAGTCTTTAGTTCGATCGATCGCTGCATATATTGATGTGCGAATGAGTTTGCGATCTTAAATTCGCTTAAAATGTCAAAAAAAAAATTATGATTAAATTGACCAAAAGTAAATAGGAGGCATGATGTGGCATGTCTAAAAATACTAAAGTGCCCTCCACTAAACCACCACTTATCCTTTCATTAGAATATTTTGACTTGATTAGAATAGTTCATTTTTCTTAATTAATGCGGCTTATCTTTCTTTAATGATTGAAATTGCTAATAAGAGCATAAGTCATATTCAATGTCACTAAAAAAGTATATGTTCTCTTGAATACATAGATTTTATAACAGTTCAAAATATTGGATTAGAATCTCATTGCCTTGATATTAATTATTAGGATGCTTTATGATTTATGCAGAGAGATTATATGGAATGAATGATATGAGACTTCTAAATTTTATTATAATATTATTTAAGAATTAAGACTTCGTTTGAGACATACGGCTTTTTTAATTTTTATTGTTTCTTAAAGTAATATTTTAGTAAAAAAATTATTTTAAACTACAGTTTTATTTGGGACGACTTTTTTATTGCTTTCTAAAGCAGATTTATGATATAAATTTTTTTTTTGAAAAAAAATTTATACTAAAAAATTATTTTAGAAAGCTGTTAGAATAATGTTTCAAATGAAACTAAAAAATTTTTATATTAAAAAATTATTTTAAAAAATAATAAAAAAATTGTTACAAATGCTGTGAACTTGGTATGATGTCAAGGGCAATGATAAAGGGGGCACAAGAAGGGCCTATATGGTCTCGTTTGTCCTCTTATTGATTGTCTGATCTCTTTCACGTCAGCATGGTAATGCAATCCACGGAAGGGCCATTGGAGTCGCTTCAACGATCACTCTGAGCCGTCGATTCTGAAGACCTTCTCGTCGACGAAGCCTTCTTTGATTTGGCTCTTGCGAGATGGGAGTCTCATGAATATTTGACCAGCTTTTGGTTCTACTTTAAATTTTTATTTCCATAATTTAAATTAGGGAAATTTACATACATACCACTTTATTTCATATTATTTACATATCTAACACCTAAAATTTTAATATTACATTTCTATTACTCATTTAAAATTTTAATATAAAATATACCACTCTTATATTTCATTATCACCACCCATACCACTCTATAAACTTTAATATTTCATTCCATGCACCCATTTTTATTCTATGAATAATAGGCATGTAATATTAAAGTTTTATATGCTAGATATATAAATAGCATGAAATAAAGTGATATGTATGTAAAGATCCCTTAAAATTATTATAATATAATTAAATGCATATTTTAAATTTAAAATTTTTCATATATATATATAAAGAGATGTGTTGCAAGAAACATCATAATTTTTACAGAAGAAACTCAAAAGAAGGAAATGATTCACTAGTATTTATTATTGATTATAAATTATGCCTATTTCCCTTTAATACATCAACAAAAAATTCACAAGATTTGGCACGAATATTAAGCCAATTTGGAATTGAAAACTTGTGGAATAAATTTAAAATCATATGAACTCCAATTCCAGCAAACTTGTAGTTGATCTGAACGTCTCAACGAGACGAACCGAACGATACTACAAGTGGTCCAATTCGAGCCTAGAGGAACCTAAATCAAGCACTTGAAGTATAATTAGAAACTTCAAATATTAATAGGATGAACAAATGATCTTTAAATTAGACATGCTTATAGTTGAATCGAGCGGCTCGATAAGATGAATCCAACGAGCTCAAGATCACTTAATTATGATATCATTAAGACACTTAAATTCTAAATAAACTCTTCAGGTTCAAGGGAATTAATATGGAACACACAATGAAGTGTTTTGGATTTCGATTCACAAGAAAAAGAAGGAAGAATAGAGAGAATTAGAGAGAGCTCTCTTATATTTTTCTGCCATCACCACTGATGACAATCATCGAGTATTGTCCCCGACAACTACCATCTCCATTGGCGATCAACATCAGAAATTGTCACCATCTCCATAATATTAAAAAAATTTAACTCATTTATTGGGTATTCCTATATGCCTATGAAGAGCTGCTTTTTATACTCTCTATTGGATAAATCAAACTTATGGTTGGGTGTTAACTGACCTTCTGTAGACATTTGATTTCTGCAATCTCTCAGTAAATCCAATTGTCTGTGTAATCTCTCTCTTATTCAATAGTGAAGAAATAATGATTCTTTTATTATTTATTGCATAGTGATTTTTTCAACAGGGCCATACCCAATGATTTTTTACCTTTTTAGGGTTTTCACATAAAACATTTCTGATATTGCTACTTTTATATGCGAGTGTTTAATTTTTATATAACACCGTAAAACATATACTCTACTGACTCAAAATCTCTAACACGTAACACTCATAATATAAATCTTGATACTAATATTAGGAGTCAGAGTTGATGCATATGACATGAATCAACCTTATAGCTAGCAATATTGTACATTGACATCATTGGCGACAATAGATGATGAAGTTGGTGGATGCCCTTATAGGAAGGCATCATTAGTAAGAGAATTATAGATCCAAGGATTGTATTCAGGTGACAGTGATCAGATGACCGTAGTAGGGTGAAGATGGTTGAAGAATTATAGTCAGATGATAGTGATCAGAAGGATTGTAGATAAATAATGGAGATCGGAGGATCATAGTCGAGAAATAATAGTCAGAAAAATCTACTTTGGGAAACTATGATAGGAAGGGTTGTAGTTGGGCAATGGTGGTTGAAAAAGATAGTAGTTGCGCAATAATGATAAGAAGTGCCATAATTAGGTGATGATGATTTGAGGACTATAGTTTTGCGATAGTAAACAAAGGATTGTAGACAGGGATGGTTGTCCGATGATATTGATTGGGTGGTGGTTTAATGACAGTGTCCAATATCGACAGTTGGGCTATGGTATGATGGAGGTGCTCTAGTGGAATTCCTAGATTCTTAAAGCCTCTAAGCTCTCTTGAATCTTAAGCCAAAATTCTAGTCCCTTATATATAGAGTGGATGCTTAATTATAGATTTTTGTATATGACATATCTCATAAATATAGTCAAAATTTGAAGCATTTCATTGGATGATCATTCATTTAGCATTTAAGTGCCTTAATGATGTTAGAATTAAGCAAATTTAAGCTTGTTGGATTTGTTTTGTGAGACGCTTGATAAAACTAGAAGAATACAAGATTTGGAAATTGCCTGGTCATCAAGTTAATGTTCTAAATTTATTAATTATACTTCAAATATTTGATCTGAGGTCATTTGGACTTGGATCATATCATTTTTATCATTGATGAGTTCGTCTCTTTAAGACGTTCAATTCAACTATAAATATGTAGAAATTGGAGTTCAACTTATTATGAATTTAAGTATGGAATTTTCAATTCAAATGTACATCGAGATTCATGCAAAATTAAGATATTTTTTTGATGACATATTAATAATAGAAAAAAAAATCACATTTAAATAAATTAAAATTATTTTTGGTTAAATAATAGATTTACAATTCATAATAAAGTTATTTCCAATAAAAAGCTTGCGATTTCAATAGATATCAGAAGAGCTTGCGATTTACATAGGCAGCACCTTCGAAAACAATTTGGGCCTTTTAAGGTATGGGCCTCCACGAACTGTGGATCCAGGTTTCAGCTCCTATGCCCATTGGAAACTTGATCAATTATAAAACCAAAGCCCGTTGTTTCAACATAACAATATATATATATATATATATATATATATATATATATATATATATATATATATATATATATATATATATATGCACAGCGTATTATCATAAATTTATTTAAATTTTTCTTACATATATACTTCCCCAGAGAAGTACAGCCTAAGGTACATTGCTTTTTTGCTCTTAACCTTCATTCATTCCTCATTAAAAAAAATAATATATAATTGAAATTAAATTATAAAGTTTATTATGAAAATTATAATTGTGATATTATGATGCATATTTATTTAAATGTTATTGATAGATTAATAATATTTTATTTCACTCTATATATATATATATATATATATATATATATATATATATATATATATATATATATATATATATATATATATATATATATATATGCCTATTAATTCAGTTAAGCTTAATGTATATAGTACTTTATGGCCATGCAATTACATTAACTTAGCAAACATCTTTAAACAATAAGTTATAAATGAATGAAAAAAAACAATTTATTTATAAAAAAGTATTATATATTGATATATCATCAAAAAATTATCTTGATCGGGCACAAATCTCGAGGGAAAATCAGTTGGAAACTTTAAAAATTAAATCGGAGACCATCTGAATTCCGAATTCAACAAACTTATAGTCGAACTGGATGTCTCGGAAATACGAATCCAACAACACCAAATTCGACTCAATATGAGCCCAAATGAGTCCAAATCACAAACCCGAAGCGCATTTGGAAGATTCAAAGCATAATTTGGATTACTAAACGATTTCCAAACGTGACATGCTTATAGTTGAATCGAGCAGCTCGACGAGACAAATCCAACGAGCCCAACATTGTCGAATTCTGATATTACTAAGGTACTTTAAGACTTGATAAACTGTCTACAATCAAGGAATTCAACATCGGTCGTCCATTCAAAACACTCCCAACTTGCCTTTGATCTTCCCCTTATTTATTGGCTATGCCACTCTCAGAAAGCTATAAATTGACCCCTCATTCTTTATTGAGGGGGCCCCCAAGCATGGAGGGAAAGAAGAGAGGATAGAAAGATTTCTCTTGCCCCCAAGCTCCTCCTCGACCACCTCCCGGCCACCGACTGAAGCCAGACTTCTGCCCGTCGCCTGACTTTCGTCGGACTTTTACCTGACGCCGAACTTCCGCCCATCGTTGGATTTCTACCAGACACAAGACTTCCACACCTGTCATCGGACTTCTGCCCGTCGCTAGACTTTCGACTGACTTCTACCCAACGCAAGACTTCCGCCCGTCGCCGAATTTTTACCCGACGTCGGACTTTCGCCCATTGCCGAACTTCTATCGTCGCCGAACTTTCATTAAACTTATACCCGATGCCAAACTTTTGCCCGTCGTTGGACTTCTATCCATCATCGAATTTCCAGCCATTGTCAGACTTCTACCCATCGCCGGACTTCCCTCAGTCTTCTATCTGACGCTAGACTTCCGTCCATCGTTGAACTTCTGCCTAACATTGGATTTCCGCCCATTGCCAGACTTCCGACCTCCATCACTAGTTGACTACGATCCTTCCGACCTCCTTTAGCAGACAACAGTCTTTCTGACTACTATCTTCGGCCGACTACGGTCCTTCAACCTCCGTTGCCAGATAATGATCTTTTTGGCCACTATCGTCATCCGATTATGGCCCTTTCGATATCCGTCGCTAGACAACAATCTTTCTAATCACTATCGCCCGTCGACTACGGTCCTTCCGACCTCCATAGCCAGATTGCGATCCTTCCAACCTCCGTCGCAACACGATCTTTTCTGACTACTATCGCCCACCAACTACGGTCCTTTCGCCCTCCATTGCCAGAAAACTATCTTTCTGACCTTCGTCGCCCATCGACTATGGTCCTTCATACCAAACATACACATCAATAGCGATTCTTTCTATTCCCACCATGTAATGCACTTCATATATGTATATTTGTTACATCAAGCCAAGACCTTCCCCCTAGGGAAGGGCCTCATTTGTAATCAACCACAAATACTAGTGGATTCATTCAAACTAGGCTAAGCCCCGTGATTTTTCTTCTTTTCAAGATTTTTCAGGTAAAAATCTTGGTGTCTTTTATGAATACTACACACTCTCTCTCTTATCTGATTGTGTGATGGATCTTCGTGCGAAGCTAAGAAGTTAAAATTTATTTATCTACTACCGTCAATATTCCAGGACGCAACATATATCATTTAATATTTATTTAATTTTAAAATTTATTTTCTCATGCATAAAATTGTTACTTCATTTTATATATAATTGATAGAAATTAATGTTTTTCTAACAATTAAAACTAATTTAAAATAATTTATAATATAAATATATGAGTTATGATATATTTATCCTTCACAGGAGCACCGGCTGTATGATTAGTAAAAGTTGTTAGTTTGAGGTTACCGCCCCCGTCGGGATTATTTTTAAATGGGCCATCCACCTTCTTGTATGGATATTAACAAATGACCCAACCGAATCTAACAAAAAAAAATCCAAATTCTAGTTACGAATGCTATTAGAAAATAGTAAGATTGAAGGAGAAAATGATCGAGGAAATAAAGTTATTAAAAATAAATAGCTTGCGCAAAAGCACTTGTAGGCATTTTTTAAAAAGATACGCCTAAAAGATAATTGATGATTTATTCGGGATAATTTTTTCGTTATTTTTTACAATAATTTTTTAGTACTAAAAAATTATTGAAATCAATGAAAAATTAATGATCAAAAGTCATCACAAAAGAAGCCTAAGACTTCATTTGTGATTATTTTTTACTCTCATTTAAAGTAGCTTTCTAATATAAGTATTTTAAGTTCAAAAAATTTTTATACTAAAAAATTGTTTTAAAAAGCAGTTAAAAAAATTATCCCAAATGAAGCCTAAGTCTTATTTATTTCTCATAGAAAATTTCAATTTTCAAACTTGGGACTAAGAGCATTAGAAGAAATTGCACCCATAACTATAAAAAAATATTTAAAAATTTTTGATTATATTTCATGCTTAAATCCTATTTATAGTTGTTGCGGGCTAGAATATTCATGGTTGTATAATGAGTAAATTTTTTGTCTTAACGATGTACGGATATCCATTACACAAATAGAGAAAGAGAAGTAAAACACCCGATCTTTTTTATGTGGAAAGCCCGAAGAAGGAAAAACCACGGGGCCTCACCCAGGTGAAAGATTCCACTAAACTTGAATGAATTACAAGGGTTGACCCGTCCCTTGACTTAGAGACGGTCAAATTACAATAGTTTGGAGAGTAGAAACAGGTCTGGCGACGGTCGGGCGGAAGTCCGACGGCATCCGTGCAGAAGTTCAGCTGATGGGGAATGATCCAACAAAGGTCGGGCGGAAGTCAGGCGGCGGTCGGCGGCCAGGCAGAAGTCCGACGGCAGGTCGGAAGTAAGGCAGCCGGGTGGAAGTCCTGCGGCGGTTGGCAGCAGGGCGGTGGTCCGACGACGGTCGGGCTGAAGTCCGGCAACGGTCGACGACTGGGTGGAAGTTTGGCGGCGGTCGACGGCTTGGCGGTGGTCCGATGAAGATCAGACTGAAGTCCAACGGAGGTCGGGCTGAAGTCCGGCGACGGTCGACAGCCAGACGGCGATCCGACGACGGTCGGGCTAAAGTTCGGCTGCTGTCGGCGGCCGGGCGGTGGTGCTGGAGCTCTTAAAGCTTCATAGCTTTATCCAATCTCTAGTAAAAAGTCCCCCTCATGTAAAGAGTAGAGGTATATTTATAGATTTTCATGAGTGGCACATCCCGTAAATATAGAGAAGATCCGAGCAGAATCGGAGTGCTCCATCGGATGATTCGTATTGATTCCCCGATCATAGAGAGTTTTTCAACTATTCAAGTACCTTAACGGTGTTGGAATTCAGCGATCTTGGGCTCATTGGATTTGTCTCGCCGAGACGCTCGATTTGACTATAAGCATGCCATATTTGGATATCATTTTGTCATCCAAATAATGTTTTGAACATTCCAAATATGGTTCGAGCCCTCGATTTGGACCCATTTGGGCTTGGGTCGGACCGATTTTGGTGTTGTTAGGGTCGTCTCTTTGACTTTTGAGACTTTCAGTTTGACTATAAGTTTGCTGAAATTGGAATTTAGATGATCTCAAATTTAATTTTGAAAGTTTTCAACTTTAATACGCCTTGAGATTTGTGCATAATCAAAAAGATTTTTGGTGACGTATCAATAGTAAAAAAAATTCCAATTAGATGGATTCTGCTGGAATCAATTAATCAAAAGCCGCATGAACATTACACCTATAGTATAACATATAGCATATAATGGCTAGAATTGTACAAATAGATTATAAAAAAAATTTAAAGCAAATTATTACTTTGCAAATTTTATTAAATTTTAATTAAAAAAAATCAAGCTTTTAATGCATATTTCAATCATTGAGGACAACAAGTTTGAAGATAGATTAATGTTTCATTTGGGACGACTTTTTTATTGTTTCTTAAAAAAACTTTTTAGTATAAAAATTAAAATTTTTTTATTAAAAAGCTGCTTTAAGAAAGAGTAAGAAAACCATTCCAAACAAAGTCTAAGACTTCGTAAAAAAGGCTCTCAAATAGGACAAGTATAGCTTCTAATTTAAGCAGAAAGTTGAGTAAAGCTAAGCCGAAGCACTATTCGCATGAGGCTAGCGTTTGCAGCTTTACAAAATTTTTTATTTTAAAAAATAAAAATAAAATGATAAAAAAATTATAATTTATAATGCATATTTTTTATATTTTGAATGAGTTGAATCAGTATTTTATTATTCAATACAATCAGATATTTTTCTTTCTCAATATAAATAATTAAAATATTGTTCATTCAATGTTCTTTAATTCTATTTCATAGCAAGCTCTTCCAACTTATATTACATGCATTGATCCTAAAATAATTCTAAAATCTTTAATTTATCACAGTAAAATTTTGATTATAATATTCAAATCTAATTTATTTCAATATAAAAATTCAAAGTTATAAGAGTATGAATGAAAGAATTAAAATGATTTATTATGATTTTATTTTAATGAAAAAAATAATACTTATCTAAAAACCTTAACTCTGCCTATGATAATTGATAACCAATCATAGGATATAGATATCTTCATTGCGATTAAAGGCGCTGAAAATTTCAAATATGATTAGGAATTTATTTTACTTTTCATTCAAAAAATAATCAATTTTCTTTTTTAAATACAGCTTTCGTTAATTTATTTTCAAAATTTAATAGAAATCAATCTTTGTAGGGCAAAAACTCTTTTTTTTTTTTCTCATCATTCTACTGTTTATGCGAGCAACTACTATTCTGTGTGCCGTTTTGAATTAACAACTAGACTTGCTCTTAACACCATAGTTGCAACAAAGGCTTCATGTTGTTATCTTCTTTGACTGAATTCCAAAGAAAGATAATTAGGATGAGAATATCATGAGTTATGGGATTTGTTAATTCTGTGTGGAATGTGAATGTATCGATTAATCAGATTATATCATTGACTTATAACTCAATTATGTCGGTTGCGATCATAGATGGGGGTTGCAGGGGGCCTTTCTCGAATATTTTTTTTTCGTACATTGTTGTTACACTACAGCTCTGGTTGGAGATGGAGGAAAAAAATTGCGGTGCTATAGGCTGCAACGCCACGACATTGCAGGTCCGATCAATGACAGAGAGTGGAGCGTTGTGGTGCTCCAAACCCAGGCACTGCAACGCTGCGAGTTAGGCTGGGTAGTTTTATTTCTCATTTTTCATATTTATTTGACGGGATGAGTCCCTTGGGATATTTAATGTCTCTTAATTAGTTCTATAAAAGAATTGTATAAGAAATTATTACGTGCGGAGTCCGGGCGGCATCCCAACTCCAATAGGATTGGGCCATGTCGATGTACACAGTGTGTGCATTAATATACACTGTGTACAAAGTTGTACACCACGTGTGTATTGGCGACATGGCTGCCTTTCATTGGAGTCCAGACAAGAGCTTCGTCCGGACTCTGCACGTAATAATTTCTCGAATGATATAAGAAGTGAAGAGACAGAAGAAAAGAGTGTGTGAGAGAGAGACCTGTTCAAATTTCTCCGAAATTTGTAATGGATTAATTCTTGATGTGGTTTGACTCAATAGTTTTTTCCCGGTTTTGGGTTTGTCCACATTAAATCCTAATGTTCCTTCTTTTCCGTTGCATTTCCTCTTTCTTGTTTGTCTTCATTGCGTGGTTTATTTCCCAACAAGACTATATACAATAATATATAAATCATGTTTTCAATATTGCATTTCTTACATCAGCGATATCTAATGCATAAATACCATCCGGTCACTCTCTAGCTACATTCTTTAAATTGTGTGGTTTATTTCCCACACCTAAATATCTCAATTGTAGCAGGCGTGGAAAATTAAGCACTGCAAGATCGATAATGAACTAAACATGCATAATAGCGAAGTATATCTATCTTGCATGGCTGTCAATCATCCTTGCTCATGTACCAATTATTCTCTTGGACTATCCGAGAAGAGTTTTCTTAATTATCTTCTTTGATTCTTTCGGGTGGTTACGTTAAGTTGTATGGGGCAGATTGGGACCAATTATAACGAAGACATATACATGCACCTTCCCTCCTAACTCTTGACGTGACTTGCTTTGCAACATCTTTCCTTTCCTTCCACTAATTACAGCAGATCCTGACCTCCTGCTTATTTTCTTAATCTTCTTGGTGCAATTCTTACCCAGTGAAAATTTTGAGGAAAACATTGTGATTATTTATTTTAACTTCTCCTTCCTCAGCTCCATGTGCCATTTCATTTGTATCAGTTTTCTTCCCTAACCAAGATTGTTCTTTAAAGTATAATATCAGGCTTGCATTGTGTGCCTATATATGTCTTTCTCTTTGTCCTCAATCCCTTCAGTTATGGTTGTTTTTCCTGTGAAAGGATGTAAAATCTGCATTGAAGACTCATAGCACAGTTGCCCTTTATATGCAATAACGTCCAACTTCTTCGCATTGCTTAATCACAAAGTGAGTCACTATTCTTAAATCCTAGTTACTGGCACAGGCAACTTTTTCAATGTATTAAATGTTATTGTTGATGACAGAGCTGGGAGCTTTTATTCTAATGATGTCAGCATATGAATTATTGGTCTGAGGAACACTGTACCCTCCTCTATTTAACACCTTAGGCGCGATTCAGAGGATGAGATTCCTCTTCCCAATCGTCACCTCTTGACAGATAATGATTTCAATTCAGTGGTGGATGCGAGTTAGAACATGATCATTGACAGCCAACTTAGATAGTAGCAGCTGTAGAAAAAAGCTCAACCAGTCTGATTTATTTTAATAATATTATTATCTTTTTATGGGTATTTAAATGAGCTTTATGTATTGATGATGGTACTTAAGAATGATCTATATATCAGATGGACTCATTTATCTTTCTTTATGGCTCATCTGGTTGCTTCTAAATAGAAAACATATTGTAGTAGATGATGAATTCATTAAATGTTGTCATGTGGTTGAATGTAAGGCCCCATCTTGTGGCTTGCACATGAAGAAGGATCATGGGGTTAGATGTAATTAGAAATCAACATGAATTATAATATGCAGCTTATTTTGATCTATAGGTTGGGAGTTTAAGCTATCAATCAAAATATTTTTGAGTTCGAAGCTTACATATGAGATGTGTTAGTATTTTTGAGTTTAATTTTCTAAAAAATTCTCTCAAAAAATATAAATACAAACTTCATAAATGCCTTGATCATAAAAGATTTATTATTCAGCCACCAAAAATGAGTGAAAACGAAAGCACAACCACATATGTTTTAAATTATCTTCAAATAAATGTAAAACTAGAATTTATGATGAGATTACTTCCAACCAAACAGGTGGAATTGGTTTTAGAATTTAAACATTTCAGAATATGACTTTGTAGTTCTTTATAAATATTGATTTGCATCAAACCAAATGTATGAAAATTTTGAACTACATCAATTCCTCTAATCTAATGATTTTATTTTCACACATAAAACTAATAAAAACAAAACCAATTTTTAAAAATATGTTTTGAGTGTGCAAGCAACTGAATGGGGCCTTGTAATAGTTTGCTGGAATTTTTAAATCCCATGGAGGAGGACCAATCTATGGATAGGAATGGTGATTGATTGAACTATTTATAGCATCCAACAAGTGTGCAGAAGCTGCTTCTTTATATATTAGCGAATGTCATTGTTGATGAGGTGTAGGTTTGTTGTTCATATCTCTGAGGCTAGTGTTGTAGATTACCATCAAATGTCACTTTCTTCAAAAAAGTATACTATAATTACATCTAACACATCTCTTTTGATGCTTTTCCTGAAATGAAATCCGATTGTTGCACATATATAATTCTTTGAAAATAACTGTTTGCTGCTTCCTTGGGTTTTATGCACTTTATGACATCTTGAAATACTAATTTCTGCAAATTTTTTAGAAAAAAAAATGGGCAAAGAAATGCTTATGATGTTTTTTCAGATTATCAATGTGAATCATAAAGACTGATGTTTGCATCTGAATGAAAATATGGGCATAAGATGGAGAAATTTCTGCTTTTACAAAAAATCCTTCAAATAAACTGATACAATGGCGAAGAAAGGGACTTTTTGATAGAGATCGAGGTAAACCCCTTTTTGAAGTTTTTTTACAATTATCTGCTTGTCCTTAGAAGGCTCCAAAATGATCTCAGTCCCCACAGATGCAGACTTTCACTTGCAACCTACTGGTTTGTGTTACATGGTTCAAATATGAGTTTTGTTTCTCTTCCTATTTGGTGAATGTTTTGTCAGTCGAGGGTCAGATTAGCTTTGTTTGATACTGTTGTGTTGTCACTGTATGGTACGAAATGAAATTATTATTTTCATAGAAATAGACTACCTGAAAAGGATATGAAGAAGTTGCAATTGTAGCATCGAGCTCAGCTCATTTTAATCTGTTAGTTGAAAGTTTTGACTATCAATTAAGAGGTTTTAAGCTGAAGTCTTACGTATATTATGTGTTTGTGAGTTTATCTTAACTGGCCTAAATGTCCCCCACCCAATAAAAAAAAAAAGTGTTTTCCATTCCACATTATTTTTTTCACAAATTTATCTTAATTTGTTTCAAATTTTTAACCGTTCAAGAGCATTATTATCAGAGGTCTAAATGTGATTCTGTCTCTCAGCTTTGTTTGTCTTTCATTGCTTTAATGCAAGTAGCAATCGTATTTTTAAAAAAAATGCTAGAAAAATTCTATCTTAGCAAGCATTTTTTTTCAGAGTGCTATTGCCTTCACTTCCATTTGATTTTTTGTGTTATTCTATGTTTTTTTTTTCCTTTTGGCAGCTCATTTTTTGCTGCAACAGTGTAACTGTTCATAAATTTCAATATATTTGAACTATGGAACTCAATTTTTAATCTTTCAGAAAGATTCATATTGGCTTTTTTCTAGTGTGAAAGGAATGATTGAACTGCTAATATGTTTATTTAAAGTGCTTTTGTTAAAGTCTGTTCTCTGAGATTGGAAATTAAAGCATTTCCATTGTGTTAAAACCATATGATTTGAGAATAATGTCACAATTTCTGATCAAAAAAACATTAAAAATGCGTTCAAGCCATATCAAAGCTCACATATGGTCTCTTATGTTTTCTTTTTAACTAGTCTATGTCTATCAACTGTTTGTGTAAATGTTTACTGTGATATAAATGAGGACAAATGTTGGCAGTTGTAAGCAACAAGGTTGGGGTTTAAAGGAAGGGAGGTGTCCAATGACTCTTTCAATTGCTTGGCATGTCATCTTTATAGTTACATATCAGTACTTATCTCATTGAAGGGCACCCATCCACATGTGGACAGATCCTTCCAACCATTCTCCAACTGTTTCTTGTCCTAGCCACAAGGATAAAAATAATGTGTAACTTGAGAGTGAGTGGCTTAAAATTAGTTCATATTTCTTTGATTCAGGCTTCGTTTGAGACATCTTTTGATCACTATTTTTTTTACTGCTTTCAAAAAAAATTATACTAAAAAGCTGCTTTAAAAAGCAATAAGAAAGCTGTTCCAAACAAAACCTCATTTGGGACAGCTTTTAGTCATGCTTTTTCACTGCTTTACAGAAGGTTTGTACTAAAAAAATGTTTTAGAAAGTAGCAAGAAAATTGTCCCAAACAAAACCTCAATCTCAAATCAAACCAAATTTAATAAAAGTTCAGCTTGATGTGATCTTAATTCAATCGATCGAGCTCGATGGAAGCTAAAAATTGAACTGATCATGATTAATCTTTCAATTTCAAGAGCAAATTAGTCCATAGCTATTTGATTCAATCTTTCAACAATTTTTGAGTTAAATATCTCATCCTTATCTTAGTAGATATTTTTGTTATTTTTTAATCTTTCTTATTATACCATTATTTTATTATCTGCAACAGCTAATAAATATGAACTCATCCTGTCGAAGTAGTCATTCTTTTGACCTCTCCTTTGCTTTGATGCAAATAAAATATTTAATAAAGGAATGCTTAGTTGGTGGTTGTATTTGCTTACAAAGCCGAATATATAAAAAGAGAAAGGGTGATAAAAATAGAATTGGCTGTCAGTATCATTTTGATTCTTATATTAAAATAGGGTCTCTGCAATTCTTTAATGAACAATTATTAAGATATGGTTGATTGCTTGGTTTTATAAACTAATTAAATGATTATTACTCAATGGTTAAAGAATGAGTGTATGATGACACTAAGATGGGTATGGAAACCAATTACAATGACCTCACATCTCTAATAGTTTTCATTTTGAATATTTCTTCTCTTGTGAACTTTCATGCATGTTAATTTTTTCTTGGCTATTTATAAAACTAATTTTATTTTTATTTGAATAGGCTATAGTCGAAAGTTGGGCAATGATGGATGATTAACGTAATTATTGTCTTATAACCTTTTTCGGGGGATGGGACTTCGTCCTTGCTTCAGCATTCATTTTTTTATTTCAACAAATATAATACATATATTTATCTCAAAAGTAATGTATTTCATTCTAAAATGTTAATGATGTTTTTTGCCTTCATGGTTATAAGCATATGTCAATCAACGTGCTCAATATTATATTATTTATGTTTTATTGGGTATGCCTTAATTGAGCTAGAAATTTTAGCAAAACTCTAGGGTTAGGGTGAGGAGGGGAGATCTACCTTTGCTTCTATGCCTAAAACGTGATGTATATTTCACCTTCTTTGATCTCATTTTTTGGCCTATTGGGGTTTCTATTGACTTAGAACTTGACCATGGGCTCTTAAATCTTAAGTTTTTCTAGTCAAGTGTTGATGCTTAGGTGCCCTGTAGACCCTATAAATAAAAAAGATAACTCGAATTAATGTTAGATGAATTGCAATCATTTGAGTTGAACTACCCTAAAGGGGGCTAGTATAGCCCTAGGCCCATCACTAGATCTAGGATTGTCCCAAAGTTAACTGTAACTTGTAGTTAAACCATGGTTTTAGGCCAAAACTAGCTAGGATACAATTTATGCACCAAGATCCCCTCCACCATCTTTAATAGGTGAACTTGATCTATTAGAAGTAGGTTAACCTTGGTCTCATTTTAATTTAGGCATGAACTTAATCAAACCCTAGTTAAAGCAACCCTTAGACTTAATTTAGAGTAGTATTTGACCTAACAAAGGCTTAGAGCTCAACCAAACCAACTTGTCCATCAAACTTATAAGTGGATGCCAACCCAGATAAAATCTAAACTTATGATTACGTAATTAAGTGCTTAGTTAAATCTAAGAAGTTCTCAGTTATTAATTCTAATACTTTGAGCATAACCCAATCTGATTGTTATAAGCCTCAATGTTATCTTCCAATTAAGCTCTTATAACTTAGATTGTCCTTGACTGTTATTCCCCTCACCTTTTACCTTAGCCTAATCAAACTTATGAACTTAAGCCAACCCACTTAACCATCGGGTTAACCCAATTAAAATTTTGATCCAAATTGACCCAAGTCTTAGATTTGCTTACCATGGTCTATAACCCTTAACTACTTAAAGTCTTACTTGTGCCCTAGGGTGCTAGAAGGTACCCAATAGAAAGGGAGAGACAATGAACACATGTGGACAAGAAGTTAGATAACTCAAAATATCTAAATTAACTTAGATTAATCCATAGAACTAAAATAAATTCTATTCAATTCCTTATATTGATTAGAGGAAATCTCTAGATATAGATACTTAATGTGTCTTCCAAATAACTCACATATATTGTTCAATCAAGAGACATCTATGTGAGACTCTTTTATATCACATAAATTTTTGGTGATGAAAGTGAGGAATATTTCCCTCATTCATAGAAGTTTTATGTTTATACTTTCATATTTAGTATCATTTGCACTTGAGAACTCGTATTCTTGGTAAAAACTTCTTTGTATTATTATTTGCTATCACATTTTAATTGAAATTCTTGTCATCTTTAGCAACATTCTCATTGTTGATTAATGAATATTCTTGTAAGATTTTTCCCATCATTGTCAAGGATATGCAAATTATTATGGAATTTGCATGGGGTTTAAAGATGATTTTGCCCCCAATCATTCTCAAAAGCCAAATTAGTTAAAAACTTCATTCAATATGAAGATTACACTTTCTAGTTTAAGATCACTTTAGGGATCCCTATGCAAATAGAAGTAAAGGCTCTATTTCCCACTATAAATGGAGGGTAATTTTACCTTTATTACCTCACCAATAGTAAAAGCATATATTTGTGATCTTTCTCTACCCATTTAAAGAAGAACATCAAATGTAAATCTTTCTCCTCCTTCTAAACCCTTAATTTTTTGTTATATTTTATTTCATTGGAAAGTCATGATTATGAGTAGGAGACCTTTTTAGCTCCATTGCCCCTTTAATTATGGGAGACTAGGTAAAAAGATATCTAACTCCTTCTGACTCTAAAGAAAGACCACTAAGAATAAAAACTAGATGGTTAAACAACATGTAAAAGATACTGTAGCATCATTACTCTTTGATAATAGATTTTATTCACTTGCTTAGAGTGGTGGAGATCAAAAAATCACCAAGATAGCAAAGATTCCTCATACCACCCCTTGAGCTCAAGTCCAAACCACTATGGATCTTGAGCCTATCTTGTTGCAATCCAGGATCTTGAGCTTGTGTTTTAATGATTACAAGTATAATGAGAGTTTGCTCAGTTTCTCCTACTTATTATTATTGTATATATTTTTTGCGTGTACTAATATTTCAGGACAACATACAATAAGCACCGCCAAAGGATTAGAGTTCAAGATTAGGTAGTATAGGATTTTTTTTTTTGCAAGAGTTTGTATTTTTATCTTTTCTTTAAGTCAATGTATTATAAAAGGTATATCTTAGCTTAGCAGCCATGCACACACACAGAGGGAGTGAAAATAAAATTATTTTATTTTATTTTATAAATTATATTGTACAATCTTGATCGTACTATATAATCTGTTGAAATAAAAATTAATTAAAATATTTTATTTTAAATGAAAATAATAATAATAATATTGAAATATAAATGAACATCACATTGTACTGGATGATCAACTATAATCAAAAACTCCGTCGTTAAATCTAACTTACCTAAAATAGACATTGAATTTTTAACTATTCATACTATACGAATCATTTCATAATGCAAGATATTTTAAATAATTTCCTAATTAGGTCAGTTATTTAAGCAATCAAATCAAATCAAATCTAATTGATAACTAATCGTATTGTATGATATATATATCGTACTGTACGAATCACCGTATAACTTTTGATGTGCTATAGATTTGATCGTTCTAAATAATATGATATAGTTTTATTATATTTTTATCAGTTAAATATATGTATAATAATTTATGGGTAAAATGAGTAGGATAAAGATAAACTAGAAATGGTTGAAAAGTGTTATACTATGATTTAACATGATAAGACAACAAGGTAATATATACTAAAATGATTGGTATGATTGAGTTATACAAGAATTTTTGTTACTAATTTGAATATGATAAGATGTAATGATTGATATCAGATATATAATATGATAACCTCATGTGATATTCTCAAGATTCACGTGGCCCACTAATATGAGTTAGTGGATGGGAGTCATAAAGAGCTGTAAATTGATTGGGAGTTATAAAGAGTCCGAGCAATTGATCCATATGATACAAGGGGAGTTATAAAGAGCACATTGATTGAGAGTCATAAGGGGTGATTGATTAAGAGTTATAAGTGCAGAAGAAGGATACCCTCAAGATACAATTCTGTTATTGATACCTAATACTATTATTGATACTATAATTGTAACTGACAAATTAATATAAACTAAATGAATGATAAGATTTAATAGAATTGATTGAGTTATAAAAATTGAATGATTAATTGATTGATTAGAGTTTATAATGGAAGAATGAAATATAACTGATTGAGATATGATATGTTATAGACTGATTATTGATATAAATAATCGATATATATACATTGATGCATAAATTTCTTTATATGATTACAACATATATTTTTTTTTATCTTGCATTGATTTCAATTGTAAGATTTTGGTTACTTGTTGGGATATATGCTCATTTTTTGATTTTATATGATTTCAGGTAAAGGTAGAATCCTATGATATGAGGCTCTGGATAACATATATAAATCTTTTTGCTATTCCCAAGAAATTGGTAAGCTTTAGTTAATGCGAAAATAAAAGACAGATGCAATTCTTTTAGTATAGATCACAGGGCATGATAAAATGATATCGAAGCAATGGTTGAAAGAATTGAAATATAACTAGAGCTTATGAGCAGAGTAGAGAGCATATGAGTGGAATAGAAATGGGATTTTATTTTACATGCATAAATACGAGTTACACACATGATTTTTTGTGTATTTCATCTTAACAATTTATTTTACTATTTATGCATAAGAAAATGAATCCACTGATATGATCTTGTGTTATTTTATCCTTCTCTAAGTTAAGTTTTTCGACACAAATTTTTGTACAGTGATTTGATGTAATTTTTTATTTATAATTAGTTGATTTGAGTTTGAAATTTTATTTTGAGTATGCTCTTTCTCTCTCTCTCTCTCTCTCTCTCTCTCTCTCTCTCAGATTGATATAAAAATATCGAAGATGATATTTTTCTGAGGTGGAGAGATTGTAATAACTCAAAAGTAAGAAATAAATTTATTTAAAAATATAAAAATTCTGAAGTAGAGTGTTGTGGTGCTAAGCTATTAATAATATGTACATATATTTTTTATTATAAATATCCCTGCCTCCCTCACTTGGTTTTTTGGCCAAGAAGAAATTGAAGGAGGAGAAGAAGAGAAATGAGAGAGAAAGGACATTAGGTTATATTTACCTGCCATTTCTGTTATGGATTTTATTCAATTCATTATAAGTAACTATCTTCTTACTTCTAATTTTGAATATTTTGATTTCTACATATTTATCTCTCTTTAATCGACCAAAAATGCATTATATCATAATTTTATAAGTTTTTATAATATAACTTTTGATATATTATAGATTTGATTATTCTGAATAATATAATATAATTTTATTATATTTTTACCAGTTAAATATATGTAAGAATTTCTAGGTAAAATGAGCAGGAAAAAAGATAAATTGAAAATACGTTCAAAAGTGCTATACTATGATTTGACATGATAAAACCGTAAGATAATATGTATTGAAATGATTGAGTTATGCATAAATATTTGTTACTAGTCTGAATCTGATATGATGTATAAATATGATTTACTGATTGATATCACATATATAATATGATAATCTCATGTGATATCCTCAAGATTTATGTGGTTCACTAACGAGAGTCAGTGGATGAGAGTTATAAAGAGCTGAAAATTAATTGAGATTTATAAGGAGCCTGGATGATTGATTCACGTAATTCAAGGAGAGTTATAAGGAACACACTGATTAGAAGTCATATGAGGCGATTGATTTAGAGTTGTAAGTATAGGAGCAAGATACTCTCAAGATACAATTCTGTTAGCGATACCCAATACTGTTATTGATATTGTGATTGTAACTAACAGATTTATGTGAGATATATGGATGATATGATTGAATGGAATTGATTGAGTGATAAAGATCGAATAACTAATTGATTGATTAGAGTTTATAATGGAAGAATGAAATATAACTGATTGAGATATGATATATTATAGAGAGATTATTGATATAGATAATCGATATATATATATATATATATATATATATATATATATATATATATATATATATATATATATATATATATATATATATATATATTAATGTATATATTTCTTTATATAATTTATAACATACTTTTCTCTTTTACCTTTCATTGATTTCAATTGTAAGATTTTGGTTACTTGTTAGACTATGTGCTCATATATGGTTTTATATTATTTTAGATAAAGGAAGGATCCTATGATATGAGGCTATGGATAGCATGTATAATTCTTTCTGCTGTTCACAAGAAATTAGTAAGATCTAATTAAATGCTAAAATGAAAGATAGAAGTAATTATTCTAATATAGATCCTGGGGAGTGATAGGTCTGTCAAGTACAATCCAAAATTATGCTATCTGAATCACCCTAGGGCTCTCTAGATAATTTTTGTTTGTCCTTATGTGCTCCAAAAATTCTCACCCGCCCTCTTCGTGACCCCTTTCTTTCTTTCGGGTGTTAATGAGAGTTTTAACGTTTAAGTTCTGAGGTAAATTTTTAGAAGGTAGATTAGACTTTGAATAAGGCATTACCCAAAGATTCACCCTCATTTTGTAAGGACTTTATAATATGAGTTCAAGGTTCTTATAGGCACAAGCCTCTATAGTTAATTACCCCTCCCGATAGTGAGAGAGAACTTTTCATTAAGGCTAATC
Organism: Dendrobium chrysotoxum; assembly: GCA_019925795.1. Taxonomy (NCBI): domain Eukaryota; kingdom Viridiplantae; phylum Streptophyta; class Magnoliopsida; order Asparagales; family Orchidaceae; genus Dendrobium; species Dendrobium chrysotoxum. Next base: position 98,276,985 of record CM034314.1, read on the forward strand.
ATCAAATGAATATGTAGTATCTGACATATAGTAGCAACATAATTTAGTATCTGGAAATATAATATTTAAAATTAGAAATTCACCACCTTGCACTTAAGCAGATGGTGGGAGAATGATGATGAACCAAATCAAGATCCCATGGTTTTATCATCCTAGGCTATCATGGTCCCTAATCTACTTAGTCATAGGAGGTAGTTGACCCAACATGATAGAAGAATCCTTGTCGGCAGCCATGGGTCGCTTTGTCCATGGGTCCCTTGTAGACTTGGGGTGAATATTTGCATAAGGGGATAGATTTGAATTCACCTTAGTTAAAAGAGAGCTTTATGCCCTATCGATCATATCCTATTAATTTATTACTCAAGGACTTAACGTCGTTGGAGAGCATAGGGATCTAACCATGATCGTAATTTAATGGTGTCATTTAACAGCAAAACCACCCAATCAGAGGGTCCCGATTATAATTGTTTACATGTGGTGCCATTTGGCGATGAAATGTTCAGTTAGAAGACACATGCCACGTCCTTAATGGTAAAGGATGATTTAAGAATAAATCTTAATAATATTCTCGACCAGACATTTTCTCTTTATGAGTTGAAGTATTTTTCATATTTATCCACCTTGACAAACTGTTGTGAATAGTGGATAAATATTTACTTTAAATGTTTAATGATTAAATTTCAATTTCAAAGATTAGTATTCTTAATGGATATGAAGTTTGGAATTTTTGGTAGAATTTAAAAATTAACTTTTTCTGTTGAGATTTACAATTTAATGCAGCCATCATCGGGGTAATGTTAAAGTTAATTTAGATGCTTATATTTTATAAAATTTTAGGATGCATTTTAAATGTTTAGGGCCCCTCTGATTGAGATTTTCTGTCAACATGATCATCATCGGGGTACTTATGAAAATTTTCATTTTGTTGGTCAAGCCTTGTCGAATTTGTCAACTTGACGATAAAAGACCGGGTTTGTCGTAGGCTTTATATTTTTGTTAGTGACTTTTCTTTATTATAGACCTTGAAGGATTAATATGAATATATAAAACAAATATTTTGGTTGATGCCACGATCGTATATTTACTTGATAGTTTGAGTCGTGTAAACTCCTATCTATTCACATAGAATGATATGGCTCAAACTTAGATTCATATTTGATCCGCACAGCATCCACAGACGTCACATATGTGCATATATTACATTCGTCGGGGCCCATACATGTATATACTTTTACATGTATTTTTTTATAATACATTTATATAGTGATTGTATGTATGTAGTGCAGTGTGTTTACATGTTAATATGATGCACTACTAAAGCGTAATGCATCTTACAATGCTGAATGACATGCTTGAATGATGTATTCTGCCTGTTACAATGCATGTGGGAGGGTATTTTAAAGTGTTTAACATTAATCAGCTATGCAAATGATGGTCCTGTGAGTGTGTGTAATGCTCTATTTAGAAGCCTGTAGATGCCTTCTGTCTGCTTGTACGAGTGTTACAGATACAGTGGCGTGGCGCTACATTATAGGTCGCTCATTGCTTATTACAAGTAGATCATCGTGCAGCACTAAACTCTTGTTGACAAGTAGTGGTCATTTGAAAGATGCACGAGTTTCCTTAAGGGGCCTCTAAACGCCTTTTATCCGCTTATACGAATGTTGTGGATATGATGGCGTGGCATTGCGCTTCATTCATTGCACACCAACAGTGCAGTTTAGCTCATTTCATCTTCTACAAGCTATTATTTTCTTCAATACTTAACTTGCAGGAGTGTACTTCTATTTGCAAATGAGCTACACATTGCATAAGGAGTCTTCCACTTATTTTTTACAAGTGGAGTAATTTATCTAGTGTGATAGCTGTTGACCTCATTTTTGTATGAGGTCAGTAGAACCAATCCAGACCTTAGGATCATTCCAATCCTTAGGATTTAATCCTGACCCTAGGATTAATCTAATCCTAGATCAATCCAGTTTCAAATCAATTCTGACCCCAGATCAATACAATTTAAGACAAATCTAGATCCTAGGATTCTCCTAGATCTATCTAGAGCTTAGGATTCTTCTAGATCCTAAGACTATTCTAGATCCCAGGCCTTAGGATTTCCAAATCCTAGGATTTTCCTAGAAATCAAACATTAGGATCTACTCTAGATCCTAAGATTCTTCTAGATCTTGAATCTTAGGATTCCTAGATCTTAGGATTCTTTTAGATCATAGGATTCTTCCAGACCCCAGATCCTAGGATGTCCCTAGGACTTTTAGATTCCAGGATCTTCCCAGACTCCAGTCCCTAGGATCTACACTAGACCTTAGGATTCCCTTAAGCTGATCTGGACCCTAGGACCTATTCTAAACCCTAGAATTCTTCTAGATCAATCTAAGCTTCAATTCAATCTAGAATTAATTCAAACCATATCATTCAAATTCAAAATCCAGCTTAAAACCAGATTTCCAGATTCAAATCCAAGGCTAAAGGTCTAAGTCCTGAAAGCCTTTTCCAGTTAATCTTTGAACATTTCAAAACCCTATCAAATGACCTCTGATTCAAGATCTGTCAGTTCCACACTGATGTGACATGTCTCTAGAGGTAACCCTCCAAATTTGAGCTCATTCTGAGATCTCTAACCCCAGAAACTGAATTGAAATCCAAAGGCTGTAAAACCTTCAAATATTTACAGTCCATGCCACTGGACCTACCACCCAGTGGATTTTGACCCTGGAGCTTTCTCCAAAGCCTCCAATCACCTCCAGACCCTTGATTATGACCCATTAAGTAATAAACTGCATTTTGTTGGACTCAATTTGACCCCTAGTTGACCAGGGGTCAAAATGACTAAAATGCCCCTATGGGGTGTGAATAGTCACTTTGATCAAATGACCTCCAAATCAAATGCAGTCACTTCCAGCAAGTTTCAAATGTCAAACCAAACCCATTGAACCTAGAACCAGCCCCTGGGTCAACTTGGTTGACCAAGTCAACCTAGTTGACCTAGAAGGCCCCTTTAGGGCCCAAATAGGTTATTTTGACCAAATGACCTCCCCAGACTTTGAGACCACCACCAATAGACTCAGAATGTCATTCTAAATTGATTGAACCCAATCCTTGACTCTGGGTCAACCTGATTGACCAAGTCAGCCTAGTTGACCCATTAGGCCCATTAAAGGCCTAAATGGGTCATTTGATCCAAATAGCCTATTCAAACCCTCAAACCACATCTACCAGGCTCCAAATAACATTTAAAACTGATTCAGTCCAAACCCTAGCTTTGGGTCAACCTGGTTGACCAAGTCAACTCAGTTGACCAGTTCAAACCCTTAAGCTTTAATATTCTGAATCAAGTTTTAAATGCATTCAAATCTCATTCAAACTTCTTCAAGCATACTCTTGATGATTTGGTCTGGTTTAGTCATGCTGACCCAACCATCAGTTGACTGGGTCAACCATATCCATGTATGGTCAAATCTAGTCAACACAAGCTCTATTCATTATACCCACTCAAACCCAATTCAAACAAAGGCTCAAACCTTCAAGCACCATTCAAGGGTATATTTTTAAACCCATTCAAATTTAGCATGAGTCTTATCAATGTAAGTTTGACCAAATCAATACTTTGGACTTGGTCAAATATACATTTTTAAGTCAAATCAATATATATACCCCTAATTGAACCCCTATCAAATTATCTACCCTTTGAATCAATTCAAATTCATAACCTTACCACATCCCAACTTTTGTTTAATCATAATAAAGCTAGGTTGACCAAGTCAACTCACAAGACTTGGTCAAACCTCTTTAATCTGTTTTTGTATTTAATATATTCCCTCAAACCCTTTGAGCATTAATTCCAAGCAGCTAACAATATTTTCCCCATGTCCACATGAGCATAAGTTGACTGTTTGACCAGTCAAACAGTCAACAAATGTTTTGAATAAGGATTAAAGTGGTCAAAGTAAATTAAACCTCTCTCATCTCTATCTTAAACCAACTCCAGCAGTCCTAATAGACTCCTAGGCCCTCCCCCATGCCACCTCAGCTGCCATGTGGCATGGGGACCAGTCAAACTATCAAACTTAGGCTTTAAGGTGGTCAAACATGGTCAAATGACCCCTTAATCCTAATTCCCTTTAATCCAAACACCTCCAGCTGTTTGGCCTGACTCTAGAACATTCCTAGAACCTATCCCATCCCTTAGATCAGGAGTCTATGGCTTGGATCACTCCCATATGTTTGCATAAGGACAAAACTCCCTTTACACATGGCTTGTACCTTTGTCCTTTGATTCCCTGCTCCCAACAACCCCCAGGCCAGGTGGCTACATCCTAGACACCCTCTCAGTCGATCCTAGCCATCCAATAAGCTCAGGGACATTTGAATAGGGCAAAACCTTGGTTTAGAGCCTCATTCTTCCCTACACTCCCTCTCTCCAGACTAAAACCCCTCAACCGAGCTTTCTACTCATTAGAGCCTTCACTGACCTCCTCCTCAAATCCCAAGTTCGAATCCAGCGATTAAAGGTTGCCGCCGGCGAACTTTCCGGCCAACCGAGCCAAAGCAACCTCCAGCTTAGATATCCAACGATTGAGGGCTTTTCAGAACGCGAAGTCTTCTACAAGTTGAATCGTGGACAGACAACAAATTCAGAGATAGCTTAAACGGATTAATCCGTCATTAAACCGAGGTATAATCCTAAACCCTAGGTAGAATCACTTAGGCCAAATTAGCTTTTCATTCAACGTTTTTAAACCCAAACAAACATACCCACATGATTTCTCTTCACCTAGGCTATCTAGGTTTAAAATTTTATAGCATTTGATTAACCGGATCGATTGAACGAGCCTAAAAACGTGATTTAGGGTTCGTTCGGTAGATATGCCAGTAACACATTTTCTGGACCGTTGATCTCGTGATCAACGATCTAGATCACGTTATATCGCGCGCTGGTCCGTCGTGTATGCCCTTATATTGGATCGGAGTATCATTTGACTGCATCTGGGCCGTCGGTTTCAAACCACGCCTGATCCCACGGCAGACGGCAGCTGCGAACGTGGATAAGTAAATCCACGTCCGTCGCCGCCGTTAATTGGCAATTAATGCCAATGATTGCCACGACAATCATTAGCCATTAACTGCGCCGCCGGCTCCAATGATTGCCGCGGTTTATTCTGGCGAATCGGAAGCTGCCACGTAGCCTCCAGCCGCCGGCGGCGCCGCCATTCCTTTAAAATATTTTTTTTTTAATATAATTTAAAATTGATTTTAAAATACAGAAAACTATAATAAAAAATTTTATTTTAAAATAGAAAAATTAGAAAATTAATTTCAAATTAATACATATACTTATATATATATTATAAAATTATTATTTTTTTTTCTAATTAATTAAGTTTAAAATTTAACTATTAATATTAAGTAATATTAAATTCTTTAATATTTTAATTAATATTAAATAGTTTATTATTTCAATTAATTTTAAGTGATATTAAACTTTTATTAATATATAAATTATTTAATATTTACATTAAATACTTTATAATTTTTTTTTTAGTTAATATTAAATAATTTTAAGATTTTAATTAATAACCTTTAATATTTTAATTAACATTAAATAAATTATAAAGTTTAAATATCATTTAAAATATTTTAAAAGTTTAAAATAATTTGAAATACTTAAATATCATTTAATATTCTAATTAAAATTTAAATAATTAATTAATACTTAATTAATTTTAAACTTAATATTAATCTTAAATGTATTTGAAAATTTAAATAAAATCTAATTAAATGATTTAACATTATTTAAATGATTTATAATATTTTAATAATTAAAAAATTAATTAATATTCACTGATTTAATTAATTAATATCCAATAATTAAGTAATTAATTTTAAATTATTCTAAGTTTGAAATTAAATTAATTTAAATTATATCTTATATTCCAATTAACTAAATGTTTAATTATTAATTAATATATAACTAATGAATAATAATTTAAATTTTTTTTTAATTAATATATTTATATATAAAAATAATTTTGAAATTCCAAAAAATTCTTAAGATTTAAATTAATAAATTTTTTAAATTATTTTAATCATTAATTAATTTAAAATTATTTAAAAATTCATTTTAATTGGTTTAAATTTCAAAAATTCATAAGAAATTCATTTTAAATCAGAAAATTAAGTATAATATATCAAAATTTTCAGAAAATTAAGTACTTTAATTGGAAATCAAATTCAGAGATCAAAACTTGATTAATTTTAACTTATTTTAATTACTTAATTATTTTAATATTTAATTAATATCTAATTAAATATTAAGCTAATTATTTTGAAAATTAAAAAATTATTTTCAAATGACCTTAATAGATCAGTAGATCTCTCATTTAGCTATTGAATTTACCTTAGTTATATCTTAAATATTTTAAATTCAAAACCTATGTTTTTATATGGCTTTTTATATAAGTCAAGCATATATTTTAAATTTATTTTGAAATAATATCTATGTATTTAAATCCATTAGGTTGAGAGATCTACTTTGGAATTTTAAACATAGATCAACATATTTGAATAGAAATTTTGTGGGAGTGTTAGTGAATGGTTATGCTCTAATCATTCACTAACATAGTTATTGTTCACATTTAATTAAGTATTAATCTATGCATGTTTAAGGATATATACACACCACCTAGCTCTAAGGCTCTCTTAGATTTAGAATTGATTGTTTGACGTGTGCATCTTATATGTATTTGTCCAAAGGGTTAGTTGAAACCTTGATTCAAACCCATTTAAGTTTAGTGACATCATTAAGGACAATAATTAAGGACTTTGTTTAGAGAACTTAGATTATTTCCAATAATTAGGATTCACTTCCTATTGACTTGAAACTCAAACCATTTAAACTTTGTGACACTCTCAGCCTTAAGAAAAATTTTCACTGACTTTTGAGATCATTAAGCCCCTTAATCAACCTAATCAAATTCAAACATTAATTAAACCATTTAAGCTTCCAAAAATTATAATAAATCAAGTTTAAACCCAAAAATTACACACAACCCCTCAAACTGACCAGAATTGAACCATTAACCAATGAAAAATAAAAGCCCCTCGACTGGACTTCAAAATTAAGTTTAATTTGAGTTTAACTAAAATTCAATATTTAATTAATTTAATTAATTAAAAATAATTAAAAATTCCAGAAAATTTCCAAACACTTGGAAATCACTCCTTAGGTCATTCCTGACCTTTGGAGTTGATTTCAAGGAGTTTGGAGATCATTTGGATTCAAATCATAAAAAGGGTTTCTAATTAAACAATTTTAAAAATTCAATAAATAGTCAAAACTTCAAAAATTCATAACTAATTCAAATGAACTCCAAATTGAGCAAACTCAAAGGCCTACAACTCATCTTAAGCTCTAATATTTATTAAAAATGTTAAGTTTCCAGAAATCAAACAAATTTGAAAAAGTCAACTTTTGGTCAAATCTAGTTCAAAATCAAGTCAAAACTTCAAACCTTCATAATAAAATCTAGAAAAATCCAATTTCAGTGTACTTACTGTCTAACTGATCGTATTAAGGTCTAGTATTTTAATAAAATATTAACTTTCCAGAAAATACTTTAAATCAAAAAGTCAAATTTTGACCCTTTAATTAAATCATTAAAATAATCAAAAATTTCCAAAATTCAATAAATTGTCAAAAATTCCAGAAAACATTAATTTAACATTAAAACCTGCAATCAATCAATTCTAATTAAAACTAATCAACTTTCAAACCTTAATCAAATTCAAATCACTTAATTATATCAGGGTACCACTGGGTAACCCAGGCCTACGAGGCTATTAAATTAGCCCCAAGGAAGGTGAAATAAACTTCACGGCCTCGGTGTGAAACAAAGGTGATATCCAACAAACAATTAAAATCAAATTTAAAATCAATTTCAAGTCATTAATATTTAAATTCAAATTAAATCTTCCCTTAAGCCTTCAACCAACTAGAACTTTAAACAACTTCAATCAAATCATCCTATTTAGGACACATCAAAGCCACACAGCCTACCTCACACACTTTAGATGGTTTGCTAGGACAACCAACTCTAGTCTTAGGCTAGGCCGGTGTTTACTTTTCTGCTGTGTGCCAGATTTTTGAGCTTTTACTGCATGCTGTTTGCTAGTATTAGAATTGATGTGATTGTTTATTTATTTAATACACTCTGTGATGTGATTGATTGTACGATTAGATCTACCCCTAGGCTAGGAACGATTTGTATTAATTCAATCTTATGCAGGTGGCCATGCTCATACAGGGCATAAATTAAAGGGGCAAAAAAAATCATGATTATTAAATTGCACAGGTGCTAAGCATGCTTAAGTCCCCCTTTAAATCAAAAAGAGCATGGCCAAGTGTGGCTGGTTTGAGCATTTAAATTTCAAATATATTAACTGCTTGGGATGTCAAATATAAACTGCTTATTATTAGGATAACCTTGCAGGTTGTTGAGTCTAGAGTTTTAATTTTCATTAATGTAATTTGATTTGATTTTGAGTTGTATTATTTAAAGTACTTTGAGATTGAGACATTTAAAATCCAATTTGGAATCCAAAGAGGAAGGAACATCCCTTAGGGGAGAGTTCCTATCCATTTGGAGATCCAAATTAGGATGAAGTTCAAGTATCCAAAGAGAAAAGATAACACCCCTATCCAGGGGGAGTTTCTTTTCATTTGGATACCCAGACCCGACGATCCAAGGAGTTCTAAGGAGACGAAGAAGTGAAGAACGAGAAGAATCTCAAATCTCAAAGTCACTTGAGTCTTAGGAGTAGAATTCGGGTTGTAGTCAGTGGTACCCGGCCACTTTACTTTATTGCAGACCCTGGGTTGTACTATTAAGGGCACTTGCCCATGGACTTTCATTTTGAATATTTATTTAATTGATTTAATTATTTAATTGATTTGATTGATATGTTGATTGCGATTAAGGACCCGCATGCTTTTAGTAGTTTATTTGGCGCTATTGCATGTCGATTTTGATTTAGCCTGGAACCCGATCGGAGGCTCGTGAGGGTACGGTCATTAACCTTTTCTACTTAAACAAAATTAAAATATTTAAGCTCAGATAGAAACTCTAACGCTCTTAAGAAGTAAGCCCGGACTCGCCGGGAGTTTTTCATGCATTCATATTAACTTTTCTCTACCTTGTTAGGCACCTCCCCGCCTGCGGGTTTTGGCAGACCACCTGACCTATTAGGGTGCAGTTCTGTCCAAGGGGATGTTGTGCAATCTCTAGGATAAAACCTATTTTTAAGCCTATTTTAAAACTGCTTCATATTGATTTAAGCATTTCATCGAGTCAACTAGCATGCATTGCATTAGATACAAATTAAAAATCGAGTCTAAATCTTAATTGCATTTTATTTAGACATTTAACCCAACATTTGTCAAAGGGTCAATTAGGATCTGCTCTAGATGTCGACCCCAGTTATCTAAACCAATCTTAATCAATGTCCTTAACCACTCTACATTTAAAGACTTCGACTCATGGTTTTAAAAGCGTTTAGGTGGTTTAGCTGGCTCCCCAATCCAGGCCGGGATAAGTCCAGATTGCATTAGCTAGGTTCTGGGTCATTGATTTTTAGTACCCAATTTTAGACTTAGGTTCTGAGGCAAATGTTCAATCTTAAGACCTCAATCTTCCGGGAATCTAATTCCCACTTTCTAATAAAATTGATCATTCAAATTAAAATACCTTTCAATCAAATTCAAGCCCAACACTTAGGATAGTTTGAGGTGTTTCTGAAGTAATTCAGAATCTCAAAACACCTCCTACTTTTCTTCCTCTGACTCCAGAAATAACTGTTCAAATTTGATCCAATCCCATTTGAAAATTCAAGTCCTTAACCTTCTTTGATATCAATCTTTGAATTCTTAAATAAAATTCGTATCGCTATTTTAATCGAGAGTTTTCGTAGGAAATTTTCTGGTTTCTTACGATGTAATTAACTACGAGGGCTTGCGCTCGTAGGAGATTTAGAAACCCAGACCAGATTTTCAAAATCAAGCTTTTTCAAAACTTTAATTAATTATCTTTGGGAAAATCAAAAGTCAACGATCATTATCGTCATTTTCAGATGATCGATAACAGACGATATCCTCTTTCCTTGGAAAGATATATCGTACTATTATCGTGATCTTGATTATGAAATCAATGATCTTTTTACTAGATTATTGTAGTTAAACATTGGATTTAACATCATTTTGATTCTTAGGGATCATATATTATTTCTCCTTGAGTTTGACTACGATAATCAGGGTAAATCAATATTTATAATCTGAACCTATTAGAGAACGATATGTTCGCTTTTCGAGGCGATATATCATTCATAATAAGTTTTCGATTATAAAATTTAAATTCCAGAAATTTAACTTTCTCAAAGAAAATTAAACACTTTTTCAAAAAACCATATATTTTTCAATCAAACAAAAAAATGGCGACTCCGCTGGGGAAAATCTCTCTCTCCATCTTTAATTGTGATATAAATTTTATTGCATCGGTGGTTTTGACTACCTTTCTTCTGTTGGTCCCTCTACCCATTTCTTTCTTGGGGGAGTGTGGCCAACTCAATTAAAACATGTGAAAAGAGAGGTGAGTGTAGGAAACCTCCCTCCCAGTCTAGCTTTGACATTTCGCCTCCAAGTTCATCGGTAGAGCGAAAGAGTCAAGCTGAGCTTTTTAAAGTCTTTCTGTACATGTTGTAAACTTGCATGCAAATAAATCATAGCGTGCTAAGTTTCACGATTTACAGAAGATTTCTCTAACTTCAAAGTCATAATTTCAGCTGTCTAGCAAAATTCCATTGCCTTCAAATCTCAATCAATTCCTATATCTTATCATTACATATAGGATTGTAATTCCTATAATTCAATATGTGTGATAGGATATAGATTCCTCTTCCAAATTTTAACCCAAAATTTGAAATTTTCTGGTTAATCTAACCTTCGACATTTCAATCCCAAATCACTAGTCGGAATGAAAGAGTCGGGTTAGCTTATAACATCCCCCCCCTGTTTTTGTAAACCGTTATGTTAAACAAACGTTCAACACTTTGAGTTTCAAAATAAGGGGAGATGCTGCCGAAATTTCAAATTTTTCAAACATCTATTTTCAAGTCATAATAATCAATGCAACTATATATTCTACGATAATGATTGTAGTTGTATATAGTTAAGATATTTTCAACTTCTCCGGTCGCTTCAGTCCTTGACATTTCATTCTGAACCATTCATCAGAATGAAAGAGTCAGGTTGATTTCCTAGAATCTCCCTCTTATAGGTTTGTAAACCGTTATGTTGAACATATATTCAACACTTCAAATTTCAAAAATAAGGGGGGATGCCGCCGGATTTAAAAAAAAAAAAAAAAATTTTCAAATTCCTTTTCAAAGTCAATCAAGTTCAAACTGCATTGCTATATATTTTTCTATAACAATCGTTGTAGCTTAATATATGCAATATTTATTCAAATTTATTCGGATAAATCAATCTTTGACATTTCATTTTAAATTGTTCTTTTAAAATGTAAAGAGTCAAGTGATTTTCCCTAGCTTTCCCTAACATTTGTAAACCGTCGAGTTGAATGCAAATTCAACACCTCGAGTTTCAAAATAAGGGGGGGTGCTGCCGGAAATTCAAATTTTCAGAAAATATCCGTTCAATTCTCTTCAAGTTGTAATCATCACGTGTCGAATGTTATTCTACAATACTTCTTGTAGATGAACATCGATAATTCAAATTCAATACTGATTTTCAGTGTCTTTCAAACTTTTGAACTTTGACATTTTATCTTTGATAAGATATAAAGAGTCGAGTTCCTTCCTGTAAAATCTTCCCTAATGTTTGTAAACTGTCTTGTTGAATGCAAATTCAACACCTCGAGTTTCAAAAATAAGGGGAGATGCTGCCGGATTTTTGAGTCGTTCAAATTCCCTTTCAATTCAAAATCAATTTTCACTGTCACATGTACTACTACAACATTCTCTTGTAGTATAACATGTACTATTTCCAGATTCAAATTTAATCATCTAGTCTTTTCATCAAGTCAAACCTCTGACATCTTATCCCTAGCCTGATCAGTGGGATATGAGAGTCGAGTCAAAACTCCTTGACTTTCTTTGATATTTTGTTAACTATTAAGTTGAAATCAAATCCGACTTAATGGTTTCAAATAGTCAAAGAAAATCTTTCAATTTTCAAAATTTCAAACCCCTGTCAAACTCTTTCAAATCAAATCCAGACCATCGTTGTTATACGTTCTCTACAACATTCTCTTGTAGTTGAACATATACAATAAAAATTCAAATTTTCTTCAAGTCAAAATTGATATCTATGCTTTATCACTACATATCGGATTATAATTCCTATAATTCGATTTATGCGATAAAATATAGAAAATTTCTTGTCAAAATTCAAATTCAAAAGTTTGATTCAAGTCTTCTCTTTCAAATTTCAGGCAATCAAACCTTCTGCAATGGCTGGGAAACTTCTGTTCTCTGTTGACCGAGACCTCCAAGTCGAAGAGTTAATTCATAGCAGTGTGATTCAGTTTGGGATGGGTTTCAAGACTCTGAAACTGTCTGTTAATGGTGGAACAATCATTAATCTCGCTGCTGAGGGCGAGAATGGTCCAGTAGTGGAACTAGCTGTGGGAGCTACGAGTGACCTTCCCCCAGTGTTGGAACTGGCAGCAGGTGCTACCCTTACACCTTCTGCACCCTCAGTCCAGAGTCAGGACAAGAAAATTGAAGTAAAGTCTACTGTTGAAAAAGGATCTTCTAGTTCTGCAGCACTGTTTGTCACTAAGAGTGCTAGGAAGAACTACCTGAGAAGGATAAGGAAGAAAATTACTAAGTCAAGGAAGATAGCTGAACAGAAAGCCTTGAGTTTAGTTGAGCCTGAGGCTGCTGAGGAGCTGCCTATCCCTGCCTCTTCTCCACTCCTGAAAGGGAGTCGTTTTCACCCCCTCGCAGCTGCTGCAGGGGAGGAGAGAGTCACACGGATTGCTAGCTCTCCACCTAGCCCAGTCGACTACACTGTTAAGAGAACCACCAGGGAGAAGAACACTTTGAGAACTAGGATGTTAAGGAACATCATTCACACCTGTGCTGCTGAGACAGGTCAAACCAAAGAACAATATGTAAGACACCTGAAGGGGGTGATCTCACATAAACTTGAGAAAGAAGTTCTGAAAGAAGAAAAATCTGAAGCAAGAAACCTGACTCCTCAGTCAGTGAGGAGAAACAAAAAGTTCGTTAAACAACCAGTTGCTTCAGTATTAGTGGATGGATATCATTGGGTGCCTCGTCTCCCAACTGCTAAAACTGAGGAGATAGTTTTAACTGGGTCTGGTAGGAGTCACCCTCTCAGTGGTAGACCTCCAGTTCCCCCTTCAAGACTCTCAAAGTTGGCCCCTGTGATAGCCAAATCAAAAGAGATCGTCAAAGATTTACAACCAGTTGATGTTAAGGGCAAGAGGCCCATACTTTTGGATGAACCTTATGTGCCAATGAAGATAAGCAGAACTGTTGGGATTCAGATTAGAGAGACACCAGTTCAGTCATCAACTCAGTTACCAGTCCAGTCACCTGTTAAGGTCCCCCGACTCCTTATTCAGGGATGTGAGGATTCTCCTCAGATTGATGTTGGAGTTCCTACAAGTCAAACTCCTTCGTCACCTGTTAAGTTAGATATCCCTCACCTTATTGAGGATGTCACCCTCACGACTACCGACCCCGGGACAGTCGGAGGGGAGGGGACAGAACTTGAGGATGATCAAGAAATGTTGGATCAGTTAGTGGCAGAACCTACTGCTGATGACTTGAAAATTCAAGAGGTCCTCACCCAGTTCGGAGATGAGGAATTTGAAGAGATGATTAACTATAAGGGATACCTACCAATCGACCTTGAATCAATTGAGGGTAGGCCGGTCGATGAGGTGGTACAAGAAATAAGGGACATACTCAAAAACAAGGCAATTGAAGCCTTTGATCCAGAAGCAGATGATCTGATGGAAGAAGATTCAGCTGGGAACATTTGTATGGTTGAGACCAGAGCATCAAATAAAGATGCTGAGCCTTCAAGACACCGATCTGATAAAGAAGAAGCCTCTGCAGCAGTAGATTCAGACTCTGATGGATCAATTAAATTGAATGAGAAAGATGAATACATCAAGAGTCTGGAGAGCAAAATTGAACAGATGATGCTTAGAATGGAACGGATGCAAAATCAGATGATCAAGGTACAGCAATCTCAATCCGAGCAGTTGCAACCTACAACACACACAGTGGGTGAGCACAGCAGGAAAACAGAATCAAGTCCTAGAACTCCAGAGGTTGCTTCCCCAACCTCTCCAGCCGACAAAGATATCCGCCAGATGATTGAAACCCAAGTAAGGGAGGCCTTAGCCCATTCTCAAGGGACTGTATCCATTCCAAAGGGTAGACCCTATCCTGAAGAATATGATTCAGTTTCTTATCCTAAAGGCTTTGTGCCACCTTCATTCAAAGTTTTTAGTGGGTTAGAAAACCCAAGACAGCACCTGGCCCACTTCCGAGCGAGTTGTTGCAACGCAGGAGGGTCAGATGCTCTACTCTTTCGCCAGTTTGTGAGTAGTCTATCCGGTATTGCTTTTGAGTGGTACGCAGATTTACCTAATGGTTCAGTGAAAACATTCACAGAGCTCGAGAGTCTATTCTTAAAGAGATTCTCAGGAGCTCAGCAGCGTGTAACCGTTGGTGATCTCGTCATCGAAAAACAAAAACCGGGAGAGTCTTTGGTTGAGTACATCTTGAGATGGCGAAATCTCTCGATGAAGTGTGAACCCCAGTTGCAAGAGCAACATGCAGTGGAGATTCTTTTAAAGAACATCCACGGGCCTATTGCTTTTCTCCTGAAGGGTTTCACTATCAAAACCTTCGAAAAACTTTTGAATAAGGCTAGTAATCTACAGGAAGAGGCTTCCAAAATGCCATTCCTGAAGGATTCTACCGAGGAAAAGAAAGCTAGCAAACCATTGAAATCTTTTGAAAAGAGAACAGCAATGGTTTCAGCTGTTGATAAGGGGAAGAAACCAATGAATGTTCAGTCCAGTAATTCTCCAACACAACAAACTCAGAAATCTCCACCTTTTCAGGTAACTTCTCAACCCACAAGAGATTCTCACCCGATTTCTTTTAAAGAGAGATTGGCTCGTACATATCCATTTAAAAGGGAGTCAGTGAGAAAGATCTTTAAAAGTCTTCAGAAGAAGCCAGATTTTCGATTGCCGGAGGCCAAGAAGCCGGAAGAGGCAAATAAGAAGGATGATCCAACTTTTTGCCCCTACCATCGCATGTTAGGCCACACAATCGAAGACTGCATCGTCTTCAAAGATTGGCTAGAAAAGAACTTCCGTCAAGGTAATATTATAATTCCAAAGGAGTACCTGGTCGATCCGGATCAGGGGTCTGTCAAATCTATCTCAGGTATGAATTCTAACTCTTCTCTGTCCATTGAAGATGGTTGGGATATAGCACTATCCCGGGCATTTAAAAAGTCGATTAATAAATCTTTTCGTCTTTCTCAACAGTTACCGACGAGAGCCCGGGACCCGATCTGGGAGGTTGACCTCGAGGCTTCGCAGGAGGACGTTGGGACAGTTTCCTCTCCAGTAGTCTTAGGAACTACTGTACTGAATAAAAATGAAAAGAGTGAACTTTCTGTAGAGAGGAAATTTGTTGATGAGAGATCTGTACAAGTGGTTGATGGTGGCTCAAAACCTCTGTCACCACTGAAATTATCTGACTTTTACTTTGCCCCATCAAAGGCAAAGGGTCGAAAATTAAATAAAAAGTCTGATCCTTCTGCCCATATTTTGATGATTAATGTTGAGAATGAAAATATAAATGACTCTTCTGTTGAAAATAATCAAGAACAAGTTGAGATCAATCAAGAAATTCAAACACTTAACTCTCCAGATTTGACTCTTCAAGAGAGAAACGAATCTGATGTCTTATCAGATAGTGAAACTCCTGAAATTAACTTTCAAGGGAGTCCTGTCGTGATAGACTTTTCAGATTCAGACTCTCGCTCAGATAACGACAATCAATCGCCTAAGGAGAGCGTAGACTCCCCTGTAGTTTGTTCTTCCGATGAAGTCATGCAAGTACAACTACGTGGTGGGAAGGTCTTACCCCCTAGGCTACCTCCTCAGGATAAAGGAAAACAAGTTGTTTCTGATGATCCAATTCAAATCCCCGCTCAACAATCAACTCCAATTCTTTCAAATCCACCGGGTCCCAACGTTAATGTTCCAAGTGTTGATTACAATGTCTTAGCTCACCTTAGGAAGTTGCCTGCCAAATTGAGCATTTATGATGCCCTTGTCCTTTCAAAAGAGATGAGGGAGACTCTGATTAAAGCACTTCTCGACCCAGAGATTTGCTTAGCTCAATTGGCCTCAACTTCCGAGGAAGAGGCTTTGTACTTTAAAGAAATTCCTGGGGTTACCTTCTCTGATGAAGATTTACTCCTTGGAACTACCGACCACAATCGTCCACTTTACATCACAGTAAATGTGGGCAAGTTTAAGTTATCAAGAGTTCTAGTTGACCCGGGTGCATCGGTCAACGTGATGAACATAAAGACTCTCGCATACCTTAGAATTGATACTAGCAAGCTCTCAACTGATAAGTTAGTGCTTCGTGGGTTCAATGAGAAGGGCGAGAAGGCTTTAGGTTCAGTTACCCTTCTTCTAGAGATAGGAGAATTGAAAACTGAAGCGAAATTTCATATAATTGATTCGGCAACGTCCTTTAACGCGCTCCTAAGAAGGCCCTGGATCCATGAATATAGGATGGTTCCTTCTACCCTACATCAATGCATCAAGTACCAACGAGATGGCATTGAGTTTGAAATTAAGGGTGATCTGCAACCATTCTCTATTCACGAGATCGGGATCTACGAGGATGCAGCGTACTACGTACCTAAAGGGTCCACTACTTGTTCTAAAGTAGAGATCAATGTCAAGGAGGAAAAGGTAGAAAGTCAAGGTTCAAAAGCAATTCAAAGATTGAGAAAAGAAAAAGTCAAAAATCAAAAGAGACAAAACTCAAGCAGTGAAGACGACGTCGAGCGTGTGATCTTTAGGCCTCCAAATATTGTACCTCAAAGAGGTGGGAGGATGGCCCAAAGAGCACGCGGTCGAGGTCGCCCTTCAATTGAAAAAAGAAATTCCCCGATCTATGTCGAACTTGAAACAAGTTCTGATGAGGATTCAAGAAAAAGGGGTGCCAGATTTGCTTTTGACTATACAAAAAATCAATCCTCCTCCGAAGTTTGATCTCACTTTAGAATCGGATAGCGACCAGGAGGATACAAAATTAAATATTCAAAGTGACGAACCTGAATTGAGCTTGTATGAAAAGCTTAATAGAACGGTTGAATCCTTAACCTTAACCCCACTGTCTGCTGACAGGGTCTCAGGGTTAGTAATTAAGGATGCTCCGAACTTAGATGGAGAAGTAAGGAAAGCCAAGAAGTTCTTCCCTGGCTCTTCCTCTTCAAGGAATGAAGATGATGTAATCCTTGAAGAGGCAAATTTTAATGAATTAATGGAATTACCTTTTGGCTATTTTCCTGCTGGTGTTAAGTCTCTTATTTCTAAAGGTTTTGCTCCGAGTCAATGGACTAAGGGTCAAGCTAGATACCACGAAAGTCTTTGGAATTCAAAATTTAATAAACATTGGACCAGTGGTATCGGTTTTAATACCGTTAGGTCATTTGACGATGACGAATTTTGTCTAATGATAACTAGTCGTCCTGAATTTAAAAATGTCCCTACTGAAGTCATTGATTCGTTCGATGGACTTTG
Organism: Dendrobium chrysotoxum; assembly: GCA_019925795.1. Lineage (NCBI taxonomy): Eukaryota > Viridiplantae > Streptophyta > Magnoliopsida > Asparagales > Orchidaceae > Dendrobium > Dendrobium chrysotoxum. Next base: position 98,294,897 of record CM034314.1, read on the forward strand.
TTTGGAGACTTTTGATGATTCTGACGAACTTCAAGTTCGGGATGCACCCCCCGAATTCGAAGAAGAAATTAAATCAACAGTCGATGAACTTAAAAAAATCAATCTTGGAACAGAGGATGACCCTCGCCCCACTTTCATAAGTTCTTTGTTGAGTGAGGATGAGTCTAAAGATCTAATTCAACTTCTATCCGAGTTTAAAGATTGCTTCGCCTAGACATACGACGAAATGCCGGGGTTGTCCGCTGACGTAGCAGTCCATAAACTTGGAATCCGGCATGATGCCATTCCTGTCAAGCAAGCTCCACGACGTATGCGTCTGGAGATCGAACAACAAGTCGTTTCTGAAGTCAAGAAGTTGGCAGAGGCTAGATTTATTCGAGAAGAACAATATCCTTCTTGGGTAGCCAGCGTCGTGCCAGTTCGAAAGAAAAATGGTCAAATCCGGGTCTGTGTTGACTATAGAGACTTGAACAAGGCATGTCCTAAGGATGAATTTCCTTTGCCAATCCCAGAACTCATGGTGGACATTGCTTCTTCGCATGTTGTTTTCTCCTTTATGGATGGCTCGTCTGGTTATAATCAAATCAAGATGGCCCCAGAAGATGAGAGAAACACTGCATTCAGAAGTCCTATAGGGATCTTTTGTTATAAAGTGATGCCCTTTGGCCTCAAAAATGCTGGTGCAACCTACCAGCGGGCCATGACTCATATCTTTGATGACTTAATACATAATCAAGTCGAATGTTACATCGACGATTTAGTTGTCAAGAGTAGAGTGAAAGAGGCTCATCTTTATGATTTAAGAACCGTTTTCGAGCGGTTGCGCCGCTACGACCTTAAAATGAATCCCTTGAAGTGCGCTTTCGGCGTCACGTCAGGGAAATTCTTAGGTTTCGTAGTCAGGCACCGTGGAATCGAAATTGATCCTGCCAAAATTGAAGCTATCTTAAATATGCCGCCTCCTAAGAGTCTCACTCAACTGAGATCCCTCCAGGGCAGGCTGGCGTATATAAGAAGATTCATTTCTAATCTTTCTGGAAGATGTCAACCATTCTCTGTCCTAGCTAAAAAGGACGCTAAGTTCATTTGGGACGAGAAATGTCAAAATGCTTTCGAAAATATCAAACAATACCTGACAAATCCGCCAGTTTTGGCAGCCCCCATTCCGGGAAGACCCTTAATCCTTTACACAGCAGCCCTTGACGAGTCTCTCGGGGCTCTTCTAGCTCAAATCAATGACGATGGGAAAGAGAATGCCCTCTACTACCTGAGTCGGAGATTACTTCCAACGGAAATTCGATACCCTGCAATTGAGAAACATTGCCTAGCCTTAGTCTTTGCAGCACAAAAACTAAGACATTACATGCTTTCTCATCAGGTCAGTCTGATTTCCAGTGTCAACCCCCTACAATATCTTATGACCCGGCCCACGTTGTCAGGACGTCTGGCTCGTTGGTCTATGATATTGTTACAATTTGAAATCACTTTCATTCCCCTGCGTGCTGTGAAAGGGCAGGCCGTCGCCGACTTCCTTGCGGCACACCCGCTACCGGCGGAATCTCCTCTAAATGATGATTTACCCGACGAGCAAATCATGAGTTTCGAGGAATCCAATGTTCAAACTTGGGAAATGTATTTTGATGGTGCAGCATCCTCTCAAAGGGGCAAAACACCTCAATCTACTATTCCTGGGAAAGCCGGAGTCGGTCTGGTTTTCATAACACCGGATAAGGGAATGATGCACTTTTCCTACCATTTATCAGAACCTTGTACGAACAACGAAGCTGAGTACGAAGCTTTGATAACTGGTCTGGAACTTACAATCCTAATGGAGATTAAAGAGATTAAGATCTATGGTGACTCTCAACTGGTGATCAACCAAGTTGCAGGGACCTATAAGGTTTTGAATCCTAAACTCCTGAAATATCATCAATACACAATGCACCTACTAGAGAAAATTCTCATTGTAACTATGTATAGGGTTCCTCGTGGAAGCAATTCCTCGGCAGATGCCCTAGCAAAGCTTGCAAAGGAATTTGCTTGCCCAGAAGAAGATTTCATCCCTATAGAAGTTCAAGGTCGTCAAGTCATGTCCCCTGTAGACATGGAATACCTCAACAATCAATCTTCCCAGGTCCTCTCTACATCTTCAGCAGTCGATGAAGAACAAGATTGGAGACAACCAATAATCAAATATTTGCAAGAAGGCAAGCTTCCCCACGACAGGTCTCTTGCCAATCAAATTAAGAAACGTGCCCTATCATATGCACTAGTCAACGATACGTTGTACCGACGATCGTTCGATCAGATGTGGCTCAGTTGTTTAGACAAACAAGAGACCCTGAAGATCGTTAACGAAGTCCATGCTGTACTGTGCGGTGCTCATCAATCGGGTCCTAAGATGAAAATGAAAATCAAAAGACTTGGTTACTATTGGCCTACGATGATTGACGATTGCATGAAAATTGCAAAATGTTGTCATCAATGCCAAGTTCATGGTGTGGTTTTACATCAGCCGCCTAATGTGTTGCATCCTAAGATAGCCTCGTGGCCCTTCGAAAGTTGGGGAACGGATATCGTCGGGCCAATTGACCCTCCTTCTTCAAGGGGTCATCGCTTCATTTTAGCAGCGACTGATTACTTTTCAAAGTGGGCAGAAGCAGTACCACTAAGAAATGTAACATCACATCATGTAATGAAATTCTTTCGTGACCATATCGTATATCGATTCGGCGTGCCTCGCAGAATCATATCCGATAATGGGTCCGCTTTCAAGTCTACAAAAATCAATAATTTTGCAAGTCGCCACGATATTGATTGGAGATACTCAACAATCTATTACCCACGGGCTAATGGACTGGCTGAGGCCTTCAACAAAACCCTGGTACAAATCATCAAAAAGACCCTGGATGACAATAAACGTCAGTGGGATGAGAGGTTGGTGGAAGCTTTGTGGGCCTACAGGACCACATATCGAACCCCGACTCAATCCACACCGTTTGCACTAGTGTATGGGTCCGAGGCCGTACTCCCTCTGGAAATTCAAATCCCTTCACTCAGAACTGCAGTCCAGAATCAAATCACAACAGAACAGAATGCACAACTTCGACTTGAAGAACTTGAGGGTCTTGAAGAACGTCGTCTCCAAGCCCAGCAAAATCTAGAACTTTATAAAGCCAGAATGGTTCAAGCTCATGATAAGTTAGTGCGACCTAGAACCTTCCGAGTAGGCGACTTGGTCTTGGTTCTTCGGAGGCCTATCTTAGCCCACCGAAAGCTCGGTGGAAAGTTTGAACCAACCTAGGAAGGACCCTTCATAGTGGAAACAGTTTACGAAGGAGGCTCGTATCAGCTAGTGGATTGTAAAGGAGATCACCCAATGCTTCCTGTAAACGGGCGATTCCTGAAAAAATACTATGCTTGATGTAGCTCGAATTTTGAATCAATAAAATCTTCAAATTTTGAACTATTCAACTCAATTTTGTCCAAGTTTTCAAAATCCAAAATCAAAATTCAAAATTCGAAATCAAATTCAAAATGAATCAAAATCAATCAAATTTCAAATTCAAAACCAATTCGAATCAAATTCAAAACACATCACAGTTTTAAAACCCTTCAAATTCAAATTCGTCAAATCAAGTTTCAAATTCAAACATCTTTAAATTCAAGTTCAAAATCATTCAAATTTTAAATTCCAGAATTAAAATCTCAAACTCCAGAATTCAAACCCGATCCTCTATACAGAGCAAGTTTCCTCTGTATATGATCATTTCAAGCTCGATCCTCTATGTGAAGCAAGTTTCCTCTGTATATGATCATTCCAGACTCGATCCTCTATGTGGAGCAAGTTTCCTTCACATATGATCATTCCAGTTGAGATCCTCTATATAGAGCAAGTTTCCTCTGTATATGATCATTCCAGACTCGATCCTCTATATAGAGCAAGTTTCCTCTATATATGATCATTCCAGACTCGATCCTCTATGTGGAGCAAGTTTCCTTCACATATGATCATTCCAGTTGAGATCCTCTATATAGAGCAAGTTTCCTCTGTATATGATCATTCCAGACTCGATCCTCTATATAGAGCAAGTTTCCTCTATATACGATCATGCCAGACTCGATCCTCTATGTGAAGCAAGTTTCCTTCACATACGATCACCCCAGATCTGATTCTGTGTAAAGCAATGCTTCCTTCTCACGGGATCATCCAGTTTTCTTTTCCTTAAGGTTAGATGTGAGTCATCGTGCTTTCTTTCCTTAGGATTAGATCTACTAGTGGTGGAGTACGCCCTTCGTGGCACCATCCTAGCTTCTTCCAGTTTTCTTTTCCTTAAGGTTAGATGTGAGTCATCGTGCTTTCTCTCCTTAGGATTAGATCTACTAGTGATGGAGTACGCCTTCTGTGGTACCATCCTAGGTTTAAAATCCAGATTCGACCCTCTGTGGGAAGCAATGCTTCTTTCCCTCAGGGTCCTCCAGTCTTCTTTTCCCTAAGGACAGATGTGAGTCATCGTGCTTTCTTTCCTTAGGATTAGATCTACTAGTGATGGATAACGCCCTTTGTGGCACCATTCTAGTCTCAAATTCAAATCTTTGAGTCTGATCTCTTATAGGAAGCAATACTATCTTCCTATGAGATCATCCAGTTCTCTTTTCCTTAGAGTAAGCATTCTCCTTCTCTCAGGATTTAATTCCCAGTGATGGAGTAAGTCCTCTATGGCACCATCCTGGGTTTAATTCCAAAAATCAAATTCTCTTCTCCTCAAGGTTAGGCTTTTCTCCTTCCTTTAGGATTAGATTCCCCAGCGATGGAGTAAGTCCTCTATGGCACCGTCCTGGGTTTAATTTCAAAATCCAGTTCTCTCCTCCTTAGGGTAGGCATTTCTTCCTTCCCTTAGGATTTAATTCCCTAGTGATGGAATAAGTCCCCTGTGGCACCGTCCTGGAATCAATGTTAAATTCCAAAATTAAATTCTCTTCTCCTCAAGGTTAGGCTTTTCTCCTTCCTTTAGGATTAGACTCCCCAGTGATGGAATAAGTCCTCCATGGCACCGTCCTGGGTTTAATTTCAAAATCCAGTTCTCTCTTCCTTAGGGTAGGTTAGCCTTCCTTCCCTTGGGATTAGACTTCCTAGTGATGGAGTAAATCCTCTGTAGCATTGCTCAAGTATCAAAATTCAAACTTAATCCTCTATAGTTAGGAGTTCTTCCTTTCTATACGATCATCCAGGCCTTCCTTTCCTTAGGGATAGGTTTTCTTCCTTCTCCTAGGACTAGATCTACTAGTGGTAGAGTACGCTGCTTCAGCACTGCCCTAGTATCATTTCAACTCAATCTTCTAGGGCTAGGATTTCTTTCCCTTAGATTCTTTTCAAATTCAATCTTCTTAGGGTAAGGTTTTCTTTTCCCTTAGAATCAAATCCGAATTCAATCCTTTATAGTTAGGAGTTCTTCCTTCCTATAGGATCACCTAGGTTCCTCTACCCTTAAGGTTAGGATTCTCCTACCTTCAGGACCAGACCCACTAGTGGTAAAATATGCTTTTTCTAGCACTACCCTAGTATCTACTCAAACTCTGATTCCCAGGGATAAATTTATTTTTCCCTTAGGATCAAAACTCCAGACTTGACCATTCTATTCGGTCAACACCAATATGTGCAATAGAACTACATTCTATTACACATATTGGGGGTCCATTTGTTGACCTCATTTTTGTATGAGGTCAGTAGAACCAATCCAGACCTTAGGATCATTCCAATCCTTAGGATTTAATCCTGACCCTAGGATTAATCTAATCCTAGATCAATCCAGTTTCAAATCAATTCTGACCCCAGATCAATACAATTTAAGACAAATCTAGATCCTAGGATTCTCCTAGATCTATCTAGAGCTTAGGATTCTTCTAGATCCTAAGACTATTCTAGATCCCAGGCCTTAGGATTTCCAAATCCTAGGATTTTCCTAGAAATCAAACATTAGGATCTACTCTAGATCCTAAGATTCTTCTAGATCTTGAATCTTAGGATTCCTAGATCTTAGGATTCTTTTAGATCATAGGATTCTTCCAGACCCCAGATCCTAGGATGTCCCTAGGACTTTTAGATTCCAGGATCTTCCCAGACTCCAGTCCCTAGGATCTACACTAGACCTTAGGATTCCCTTAAGCTGATCTGGACCCTAGGACCTATTCTAAACCCTAGGATTCTTCTAGATCAATCCAAGCTTCAATTCAATCTAAACTTAATTCAAACCATCATTCAACTCAAAATCCAATTAAAACCAGATTTCCAGATTCAAATCCAAGGCAAAGGTCTAAGTCCTGAAAGCCTTTTCCAGTTAATCTTTGAACATTTCAAAACCCTATCAAATGACCTCTGATTCAAGATCTATCAGTTCCACACTGATGTGACATGTCTCTAGAGATAACCCTCCAAATTTGAGCTCATTCTGAGGCCTCTAACCCCAGAAACTGAATTGAAATCCAAAGGCTGTAAAACCTTCAAATATTTACAGTCTATGCCACTGGACCTACCACCCAGTGGATTTTGATCCTGGAGCTTTCTCCAAAGCCTCCAATCACCTCCAGACCCTTGATTATGACCCATTGAGCATTAAACTGCATTTTGTTGGACTCAATTTGACCCCTAGTTGACCAGGGGTCAAAATGACAAAATACCCCTATGGGGTGTGAATAGTCACTTGGATCAAATGAGCTCCAAATCAAATGCAGTCACTCCAGCAAGTTTCAAATGTCAAACCAAACCCATTGAACCCAGAACCAGCCCCTGGGTCAACCTGGTTGACCAAGTCAACCTAGTTGACCTAGAAGGCCCCTTTAGGGTCAAAACAGGTCATTTTGACCAAATGACCTCCTCTGACCTTGGGACCACCTCCATTGGTCTCCAAATGTCATTTCAAATCTGTTGAACCCATCCAGACCCTGGGACCACCTGGTTGACCAAGTCAACCAGGGTTGACCTAAAAGGCCCATTAAGGGCCCAAATAGGTCATTTTGACCAAATGACCTCCCCAGACCT